>JBBPBO010000001.1:71754782-71814027 GCA_037974295.1 Cicer cuneatum | reverse complement strand
CACTTGTCTGATCCTCAACCAATCACAACACGCAAAGCATTTTCAGCTTTCTCACACAAGCAGC
Source organism: Cicer cuneatum (assembly GCA_037974295.1). Classification (NCBI taxonomy): domain Eukaryota; kingdom Viridiplantae; phylum Streptophyta; class Magnoliopsida; order Fabales; family Fabaceae; genus Cicer; species Cicer cuneatum. The sequence continues at coordinate 71,813,963 of JBBPBO010000001.1, read as the reverse complement.
ACAACATTAATACATTCAGCCAAACAGCAAGCATCACATGCACCAAAACACCAACAGAGTGCATTTTCGTATTTTATAACAACCAGCATAACAGTTTTATAAATATGCATTTTGATCATCTTTAGAACAACATGCAAGACATTTCTCAACTTTCCCACACACAAAAAAAAAACAACATTACTCCATTCAACCAAACAGCAACCATCACAAAATCATTACACATCAACAGAATACATTTTCTTCATTTTTCAAAATGTCATTGCAAAAACAGTTTTTCTTTAAACAATGATGAAAACATCAGTAATGTCATGACAGTTATGCATTTACAGCCCTAATGCAACTAGAAAGTGGAAGGTGTCCTTACCCTCGTTGCGTTTCTGCTACTGCTCACGTTTCTGTTTTCGTTCCCGTTTACGCGTCAAAAATCGGCAAAACTCTCGCTTGCGTTTGCTGCTACGAAAATGGGTTCTCTAGCTCCGGAATGATGAGGGGAACAACTTTTGTACTGGGGGTTTTCTGGTTTGGTGCTTGGATTTCCAAATAATGTCACTTTTGAGGAACTCCCTTTTTTTTTTCTTTTTGTTTTTTTTGAAATCGTGAATAGAATTCAGAATTGGAAGGGAAGGCAGAAGGTGGGTACTGTTACATGCAGTAAGGGCAGTAAGGGAGGAGGAATGGTGTTCTAATTTAACCCATCCTTCTCACTCCTATATATAGGTTTGTGTGGGTGTCACCTCACCCGACACTTGTCTGATCCTCAACCAATCACAACACGCAAAGCATTTTCAGCTTTCTCACACAAGCAGCACAACATTAATACATTCAGCCAAACAGCAAGCATCACATGCACCAAAACACCAACATAGTGCATTTTCGTATTTTATAACAACCAGCATAACAGTTTTATAAATATGCATTTTGATCATCTTCAGAACAACATGCAAGACATTTCTCAACTTTCCCACACACAAAAAAAAAACAACATTACTCCATTCAACCAAACAGCAACCATCACAAAATCATTACACATCAACAGAATACATTTTCTTCATTTTTCAAAATGTCATTGCAAAAACAGTTTTTCTTTAAACAATGATGAAAACATCAGTAATGTCATGACAGTTATGCATTTACAGCCCTAATGCAACTAGAAAGTGGAAGGTGTCCTTACCCTCGTTGCGTTTCTGCTACTGCTCACGTTTCTGTTTTCGTTCCCGTTTACGCGTCAAAAATCGGCAAAACTCCCGCTTGCGTTTGCTGCTACGAAAATGGGTTCTCTAGCTCCGGAATGATGAGGGGAACAACTTTTGTACTGGGGGTTTTCTGGTTTGGTGCTTGGATTTCCAATTAATGTCACTTTTGAGGAACTCCCTCTTTTTTTCTTTTTGTTTTTTTTGAAACCGTGAATAGAATTCAGAATGGGAAGGGAAGGCAGAAGGTGGGTATTGTTACATGCAGTAAGGGCAGTAAGGGAGGAGGAATGGTGTTCTAATTTAACCCATCCTTCTCACTCCTATATATAGGTTTGTGTGGGTGTCACCTCACCCGACACTTGTCTAATCCTCAACCAATCACAACACGCAAAGCATTTTCAGCTTTCTCACACAAGCAGCACAACATTAATACATTCAGCCAAACAGCAAGCATCACATGCACCAAAACACCAACAGAGTGCATTTTCGTATTTTATAACAACCAGCATAACAGTTTTATAAATATGCATTTTGATCATCTTTAGAACAACATGCAAGACATTTCTCAACTTTCCCACACACAAAAAAAAACAACATTACTCCATTCAACCAAACAGCAACCATCACAAAATCATTACACATCAACAGAATACATTTTCTTCATTTTTCAAAATGTCATTGCAAAAACAGTTTTTCTTTAAACAATGATGAAAACATCAGTAATGTCATGACAGTTATGCATTTACAGCCCTAATGCAACTAGAAAGTGGAAGGTGTCCTTACCCTCGTTGCGTTTCTGCTACTGCTCACGTTTCTGTTTTCGTTCCCGTTTACGCGTCAAAAATCGGCAAAACTCCCGCTTGCGTTTGCTGCTACGAAAATGGGTTCTCTAGCTCCGGAATGATGAGGGGAACAACTTTTGTACTGGGGGTTTTCTTGTTTGGTGCTTGGATTTCCAATTAATGTCACTTTTGAGGAACTCCCTCTTTTTTTCTTTTTGTTTTTTTTGAAATCGTGAATAGAATTCAGAATGGGAAGGGAAGGCAGAAGGTGAGTACTGTTACATGCAGTAAGGGCAGTAAGGGAGGAGGAATGGTGTTCTAATTTAACCCATCCTTCTCACTCCTATATATAGGTTTGTGTGGGTGTCACCTCACCCGACACTTGTCTGATCCTCAACCAATCACAACACGCAAAGCATTTTCAGCTTTCTCACACAAGCAGCACAACATTAATACATTCAGCCAAACAGCAAGCATCACATGCACCAAAACACCAACATAGTGCATTTTCGTATTTTATAACAACCAGCATAACAGTTTTATAAATATGCATTTTGATCATCTTCAGAACAACATGCAAGACATTTCTCAACTTTCCCACACACAAAAAAAAAACAACATTACTCCATTCAACCAAACAGCAACCATCACAAAATCATTACACATCAACAGAATACATTTTCTTCATTTTTCAAAATGTCATTGCAAAAACAGTTTTTCTTTAAACAATGATGAAAACATCAGTAATGTCATGACAGTTATGCATTTACAGCCCTAATGCAACTAGAAAGTGGAAGGTGTCCTTACCCTCGTTGCGTTTCTACTACTGCTCACGTTTCTGTTTTCGTTCCCGTTTACGCGTCAAAAATCGGCAAAACTCCCGCTTGCGTTTGCTGCTACGAAAATGGGTTCTCTAGCTCCGGAATGATGAGGGGAACAACTTTTGTACTGGGGGTTTTCTGGTTTGGTGCTTGGATTTCCAATTAATGTCACTTTTGAGGAACTCCCTCTTTTTTTCTTTTTGTTTTTTTTGAAATCGTGAATAGAATTCAGAATGGGAAGGGAAGGCAGAAGGTGGGTATTGTTACATGCAGTAAGGGTAGTAAGGGAGGAGGAATGGTGTTCTAATTTAACCCATCCTTCTCACTCCTATATATAGGCTTGTGTGGGTGTCACCTCACCCGACACTTGTCTGATCCTCAGCACTTAACCAGCCTCGTCACAATTAGCCGATAATCCTTTAATTAACTGTCCGTTAATTTAATTACTCGTAATTAAATTAATTTATTCTTCATCCAATAATCTTAATTCATCTTCCAAAATAAATATTTATATATATATATATATATATATATATATATTCACTCAAAACATACATATATTAAATATTTTATAAATATCCCCAAAATACACTTAATATTAATTCCATAATTTTATTTTTAAAATTAAGGGTCTTACACAAAACCTCAACAAAAGTAGAACAATTTGACCCAACCACATATCTAAATAAGTAATCCCTCAATCCTATGATGAACCTCTTGACACACAATTCCTCAATGATAGGGTAAAGAGTGTGTCTAGAGAGTTGTGTAAAACGAGCAATATTACTCTGAAACTGTCATACCCTCTGTTTGCTCTAATCATTTAAACTCGTGAGATAATCAATCTCTAACACTCTCTGGAAGAAAACGATCCATGAACAACTGAGAAAATTTTCTCCATGCTAACGGAGGTGACCCCACTTGTCTACCACATGACACTATATTAAACCAATCACGTGCCACACCTATTAGTTGAAATGATGTCAATTCCAGTGCTCTTACCTCAGAACAACCCAATGCTATCCAAAGCTGTTCTAGACTATCAATGAATTGTTGTGGGTCCTCAGTCACACTACATCCAGAAAAAGTAGGGGGTATAAGCTTCATGAAGTCTTGTAAAGTAACCTCAATCACCCTTGTTGCAGCAGTCGTATATTCCATAACTTGTCTAACCTCTTGTTGACCATTGAGATTTTCATGTCTTTGATCACCCTCATGTTGTTGTCCGACGACAACCCCAACAAGTTGTTACACAACCTGTTGTAATCACTGCAGATCATCGGCAAACTCTTCCATGGTCGGATTTCGGCACCTCCTCCTAGGCACCTTAACATCAGCATCCAAGCCACGTCCGCCAACATTACTTCTACGCCGATTTCGAGCACGAATTGAAACACGACCTCGTTGACGAGCGCCTTGGGCTTGGGCAATTAACTCATCAACAGTTTCTCTTCTAGTATGGTTCCTAGTCTTGGGTGGCATTCTCACCTAATCAAAGAACATTGATAAAAAATTGACCAAGACAACAAGGAAATGTAGAAAAATATTGATGATGAATTTAAACACATATGAGACTCTCATAAAGTGCTAATAGTCCCTTGGAAAGTTACTCTGAATTTTCATAAGCTCTATTACTAACCCATTAAGCTTGAAGATCCCAGTTAATTTGATTTAGAAAATTTTAGGCATGTGCATCTTAAATTAATAATTAATACTCATTATATATGTTACTAATGTACTCTAAAAAAATATAGAAATGTGCACCACATTTCAACACAATCTCTCATGGGCAATCTATGAACTTAACATAATCAATTTAGTTAGTGAACTATCTATCAAAATTCAGTTCTTTTCAATTCAGTTTAATTGTTTGATTCATTTTTGTAGTTTTTTAAACAATCTTAATATTAGTTAATAAAAACAATATGATATAATTCAATTCTCAAAGAATCAGTTCAATTTAAAAAAATATAATTCAAAAAGATAGTTTTGATCCCGTTGAAAACTTACTCTGAATTTTCATAATCTCCGTTACTAACCCAATAAACTTGAAAATCTCAGTTAATTTGATTTGGAACATAAAAAAAAAACATATGAAAGAAATTAGTAATAGCAGAATATCTATTTTTATGAAGTTCAACAAAAATATGTTCCTCACCAGAATATCAAGTTTTCAAATATAAACTATTACTAGATAAAATTGAAGATCATTCCAACAATATAAATAAAAATCAGATTACTTGCAAATAGAAACAAGAGCGAATCTTCAAAATAAATTTGTAGATTCAAACATCCAATGGTATTGTCATGTTAGAACTTGATAATAATTACGATACAATACAAAATTAAATCTTAATAACCACAGTCATAAACCTATGCAAGAAAAATAATAAATTATTTATTCCGCAATTGAAAAAAGACTTTTCTTATAAAGTATTGTCTGATAACAATGGAACCGTCCTTCGATGCCAAGTTCTTGAATCTCACATGTACTTAAATCATACCAGACTGCTTCATCATCATCTTTTACGAAGAATATTTCATTATTCTTCCCTGCTCCAATAGGATACCCAAGAAAAAGTGATGGTACTACTATGAAGAGTTTGATCCATGATTCTTTCACACCAATTTCACCTAAAATTGATATGTAAAAATCAGTCATTTGTGAAAAATTAGATATCAGAGTAATGGAACCATTGAACAACATTAACCGGTTCTCCACCAATTTAAAATTGAAACTATCATCCGTATATAAGGGTGTCAGTGTTAAATAGAACTCCTCATTACCCAAATCAAATGATACCAAATATGCATCATCAGGATATGTTTCACTTCCGCCCAACCAATGACACACACCATTTAGGTATACTTGCTCTAGAACACGTAGGGGACTTCGATAGAGTTGTGATATCCAAATCAAGTTTTCTCCATGAATTACTTTTAAAGCTATATATTTCCCAACATAATCACCTTATAGTCATCTCCAACATAATCATAACCAAATCCATGATGTTGAACCTCACTACTTAAATAATGTGGTAGAGACTCAAATGGACTAAGAGGAATGAGCTTGAATTCCTCAATAGCTGGATTCCACAATACAACTCTTGGACTAACGCCTTCGTCATAGAGACAAATAATACCATTAATACCAGAACCCAAAATATTAATATTACGATTATCTACTTGAAATGGAGGCGGCCAATCTAATTTCACCTTATTGTTCAACCTCTCACCAGAAAACAAATGCAACATACAATGATTTTGGAAATTTAGCACCATATGCTTTAAAATGAGGCATGTATCATTGTAATAGGAATGATTTTTGGAGATGAAATTTTTGCGATATATGTTCATGAAATTAGGGTTTTCAAATAAGATTGTCCATGATTTGCGTACGCATTTAAACCGATACAAAGATTTAAGTGGCAATTTCGACATAACTGAAAAAATAAGATCATCGGGTATATGGTTGCTAACCTTCTCTTTCGACATAGCCATTGATTTCTAGGTTTTCTCAAAGTTACTCCAAACCAGTTTTGCTTTCAATTGTAGCAAAGAAATGGGTAAAGAGATAAATACACCACGCAAAACAAAAGAAAAACCCTCTTAGGTTTTTAAATGTTAAAATCTAGGTTCCATTCAAAATGGCTTCTTGTTTTGCATTTATTTAATAAATGATTATACACCTATGTCTCCGGTGACAAAATTGTAAATACTTAGATTCGAACCAAACATTGTTAATACATCTAAAAATTAGAATTACCAATACACCAAAATAAACTATATGAGATTAATTGAAAATGTTTTATATATAATTTATATTGTATTGACCTCTTCAATAAAATTTGTCAAAATCCATATATACATATATATATATATATATATATATATATATATATATATATATATATTAACTTTTGAATATTCTTTAAGTTCTTCAATTATGTCTTACTTTAGTAGAAAATCACCGTAGTTAGGGTGATTGACACTTCAATGGTTCTAAAGCACCGCCACAAGCTTCAGTACTTTGGACCATCTATGAGTAGAGAGTGAACAATTATAGAGATTTCCACGTCAAATTATCAGTGATACTGCAAAATGAAGGTTATATAGCTCATAGAAATACTAATGTACTTATACATTTGCATCGATCGGGATTGCATTAATTTGACAGTATACTTTTACTAGAGGGTAATATGTCTCCTTTGAAATTTTACTTTTAAATATGAATAACCTCAATTTATTACGTCTTTCTTAGAGGGTAAATGTATACATACTTTTAAATATGAATAGTAAAATTGTAGCAATAAAATATATTAAATGTTTAATTTCATAGATGACAAACTTACCTTGTGTATAATAATAATTTTGAAATTTTTATCAATGATAATTTGTCTTATATATGATAGTTCAATTTTAGCAGTACTAAATTAATTAATTCGTGTATGATAATTATTTTAAAAATTTTATCATGTCATGTGTATAATAGTTCAATTTATTAGTGAAAATTTATTTTATGTATGATAATTTATTTTGAAATTTTTATAAGAATTTGTCCTTTGTGAGATAGTTCAATCTCATAAGTGACAATTTATCATACGTATGATAGTTATTTTGAAATTTTATCGGTGAAAACTTGTCTCGTGTATGATAATTCAAACTTATATATGACAACTTGTCCCCCATATGATAATTATTTTAAAAAATTTATCAATAAGAATTTGCCTCTTGTATAATAGTTCAATCTCATCAATGATAAATGTATCCCATGTATAATAATCAGGGTCATCTAATATTTTTTGAAGACTATGTTTTAATCTTAAAAGTTAGGCAATTGATTAAAAAAGTACAATTTTAATAATTAAAAAAAAGATAAAATAAATTTTAGTCCCTATAAAATTTCAAAATTTTATTTTAGTCCTTATAAAAAAATTCTCAACTTTTTAGTTCCTTTTTTTTTATTTACTTTTAGTTTCTATTTTGAAAAAAAAAATTTATAAAAAAATGATATTTTTAGTCCCTAAAAAAGTTCCTATAAAATCAAAATAGAGATTATAAGTGAATAAAAAAGATTATAGACTAAGCTTAAAATGTCATAATTTTGTAGTGATTCAAAATATATTTAACTAAAAAAAATTCACTCTCATTTTATTATATAATAAAAAAACAAAAAAATTGAGACCCTCACTCACCAATTGGTGCTCTGTTCTATCCAACCCTGATGATAATGATTTTATAATTTCGATACATTAAAAAACTATTGTAACATTGCCTCACATTCAAAAACCAAAATGATTATTCTCTCAAATTTTGTATGAAGGAAAAACATTAAAAAAAAGTGTTCTATGAATAGTGCATGTAAGCACAATATGTCGTTTGAGAGAAATTAAGTTCAAATTTTAAATGCTACAATTATTAGAAAAGATAGATCCAAAAAACTATTAAACGGGGGCCCAAAAATGATCATACATTACTTTGAAAACTTATCATAAATATTACATTCTTTGTCTCACAATGAACAAAACTTATTTATTTTACACACAAATCAATTAGAGTGCAATTGAAAACAAAATAAATTATCATGTATACTACTTTCTTCATTTTAGAATGAATGACACACTTATTTATTTTATACACAAATTAATTAGAGAATACAATTAATTATTCATTATATTATTAGGTTGAATACCATATCTCATATTCGAGGGTTTTATACCATGCACCCCTACCCCTAAATCTCCCACCCTCCCATTTGATGTAAAATGTCCAAAATACCTCTCCTTTCACTATAACCCTAATCCTCCCACCCCCAAAATTTCATTCATCCAAAATAGCATATTCGGAACTTTGAGTTTTGAGTGTCTTCTCTTTCTCAAACTAGCAGATTCGGAACTTTGAGCTTCCACTCTTTCTTTGATACCTTCAAAGCTTTGCTCTTTCTCTGATACCTTCGGAAGTTTTACTTTGTCTCTTTCCATCTTCAGAAACCTAGAAAAGTAAGTAAAATTTTCTGAACTTTACAAACTTTCAGATCACTTATTTCTAGTTTTTAAAGCTTCGAAACTTTGGGATTCATCCAAAGTTTCGAATGGTTTCTATATTTCCAGATTTTAAAGCTTTGAAACTTTGGGATTCATCCAAAGTTTCGAATGGTTTCTGTATTTCCAGATTTTAAAGCTTCGAAACTTTGGGATTCATCCAAAGTTTCGAATGGTTTCTGTATTTCCAAATTTTGAAGCTTCGAACATTTCAGAATTTAAACTTCGAAGGTTTGGTGTTCATCCAAACTTTCGAATCTTTTTCAGAATTTTCACTTCGAAGGTTTGGTGTTCATCCAAACTTTCGAATCCTTTTCAGAATTTTCACTTCGAAGGTTTTGTGTTCATCCAAAGTTTCGAAACTTTTCCAGAATTTGCACTTTGAAGGTTTGGTGTTCATCCAAAGTTTCGAAGAATTTCCAGAATTTGCACTTCGAAGGTTTGGTTGGTGTTCATCCAAAGTTTCGAAAATTTTCCAGATTTTTCATATTTTCCAGACTTTCCAGATATTTTTTGCAGACTTTTCCAGATTGTTCATCCAAATATTTTTCCAGATTGTTCATCCAAAAGTGAAACTTTCGAATATTTTCGAAATTTTGCCCAAAATGAAACTTCCGAATGCTCTTTGGAACTTTGTCTTCGAAGTGAAACCTTCGAAACGTTTCGAACTTTTCAGTTTCAACAAAAATTTCGAAATTGTTGACGAAATCACACAAATTTTCACTGCGAATGTTTCAACATCTATGAAATTTTCAAAATTTTTACAAAAATACCTTCGAAAATTTGAAAGATTCGACTTATACAATAAAATCCTAAAGTTTCGAGCTTAAAAAGTGATTTTTAATTTTTTACAAATAAATTTATAATTGGTAAAAAGGATATTTTAGGTATTTTAAAAAAATAGGGGGTGGGAGGTTTAGGGGTAGGGGTGCATGGTATAAACCCCCGTATTCGAACTCGGGACTTTGCAGTTGTGTGCGAATTTTTTTACTGTTTCATCTACAAACTCAAGAAAGAAAAACAAAATAATTAGACTTAATTGCAGTTTTAAATAAGAGAGAGAGTAAAAATTACATATTGTGATAATTATATTCCTGATTTTATTAAAATGAAATATAATATTTATATTTATATTTATATAAATAATATAGCCCATTCTTATATAAATAATATATGAAATATATTCCTGATAGTCAACGCATTCTACATTTAGATCCGTCCCTAATTCTTAGTTGGCCTTTACTCACATAGTCAACGCATTATTATCATTCTCCTAAAAACTAAAGATAAAAAAAAAAAAAAAAAAAAAAAAAAAAAAAAACTGAATATTAGCTTAATTTGCTGTGGGTATTTACATAGAGAGATATTAATAGAGATTTTGTCAAAGCCAAAACCGTGTTATCAAGGAATGCTCGAGAAGCTGAATCATTAATACTGTGGCAAGATATTAATTAGTTGGCAAGTTGAATATCAACGAAGTTACTATAGAATTGGATTGCAAACCAATTGTTTATAGTATTGAGGATGATATCCTCCTTATTTTTTACCTTCAGATTATCCTTAATAGTTGTAAGAGACTTTTATAAAAAGAAAAATAGTTGCAAAATTTTTGCTCATAGTTTATCTAAGGCATCAAGATATTATACTAGCCATCACATTTTTTATTTGATTCTTATTTATATTGTTGAGCACATTTTAATTGAAGTGATATGAAATTAAATTAGTAAAATAAGTAGATAGATATTAATTTTCCTAAAGCTATTCAAACACCTATAATTACTCCTTTATGTTTTTTAAGTACGTTTCAAAATACAAGTCATATCCAAAACCTTAGAAAATGAAGAGAGAAAAAAAATTAAAGCACAAGAGTGAGCATTCAATTAATCCATCTAATACGCATTTTTCTTTACATTGATTTATCTAACCTAAAATAATTACATCACTGTATTCCTTTCAGCCATTCCTAAAGCTATGTATACATATGTTCCAAATAAACATCTTGAAGCCAATTGAACGTGCAGCTCAGATGTCTAAATGATCCTGTCATCTTACGCATACCTAAAAGAATATTAACATCTGACAAAAATCTGAGTTATATCTGAAATGCTTAGGTGAATATGAGTGCAAAGAAGACAAATGAAATCCTATTGAAATAGTTCTGGAAATGACCACATTATGAACCTAGCAAAAATGTCAGACTCTAGAAACTCAATATGAGCAGCCCGGCCGATTAGCGAGTCTAAATTCTTGCCATAGGAAGTGGCATCAAAATTGATATCACAACGCATAAACACTCGATGTTCAGAGGGATTGGCACGGATTTGGTCCAAACAATCATTCAGCATCTCTAGGAACACTCTGCTCTTCTTTGAATTGTCATGTGAAGCAGCTTGGCATGATTCTATTCTAGCAGAATGGTAGGGCACATAACCATCCTGAAAAAAGCATGATCAGTAGAAGATTTTTCTATTAAAAAAAATGAATAAAAGTAGACATGCAGAGGAAAAGATAAAAATGGGGCAAAACAGGAAGAAAACAAAAAGGGTTCACTTTACTAACTTAGAAATACTGCATTATCATACAAACTTCAATAGGAAAGGTACCAATTTAGTTTGTAAGAAAAAACCATTTTATTTTTTCATGTTTAATTACAAAAAAAAAAAAAAATAATATTACTTTATTTTTACTCTCCTGTTTTTTCGAACTTCTGTAAGGAAATAAGTGAAAACAATAAAATATTATTTTACTGTCTCTTCTATAAAACTAAGTATACAGGCAATAAAGTGAAAACAATGTTACATTTTCTATTAAAAGTAAAAATTATATATAAATCATTATCTCAAACTATGCAAGTCCTAAATATTTCAACATTTCAAAATCTTACTTCTTTTGAAAACAATTTCGAAATCTCATCTGTCAGCATAAAGTGGTACTAAAAAAATAAAATGCATGAAAAGCTTGTTTGTTTGTTAGGATTAAAAGATGCACCCTGAACATAAGATACTTTGTAAAATATAATGTTTATCTGTAAATGATTTAATAGTCACAAGACTAGGGAAAACCTGAGGGGAAGATAGCAAAATTATATGCCTAAAATGCTCCAGGGTCTTGTGCTGAAAAAGGAAGAAATGAAAATAATCAAGTTAGACTTAGGACCTCAGCAAATTAAACTCCACATAATATATGAATGATCGATGCCTTTGATTAAAAAACAGTCCACTTTGAGACTTCAGCAAAGAGAACCCTCAACTTTCAATTTCACAAATTAAACCCCAAAACTATGGACACTGTGTAGCTGCATCCATTCAGTTGCATGTTTTGTAACAAAAACAGCCATTTGACATCAGCACAATAACTTCTGAAACATAATTAAAAACATAGTGCTGTTTGCCAAAACTTAAAGTTGAGGGAGCACATCCATTTTTTTTTGTTTATATATAATGATGCATTCACATGGAAATTTGAAAAAATTAAAACTAATTCACTTTTAACATTTCTTGAGAAAGTTGTCAGCGGGTTGGAAGAAGTCATTGCGTTGACCAATTGATCATATTTTGCAGATTCCAAAACAAAATCAACATTATTTGATGTTTTCAAATACTGTCAAACATTATTTGAACGCATTATTAATGACTTGGATTCAACATCCAAATCGATATGCAAGATAAAGCATAATAATTGCTTATAATATTACATTATACTCTACAAGAACAATCACATATCAAAATGAAACTATTCAATAAAAAAAATAGTCTTCGAGCTTATGCTCGTGTCCATTTGATCCCAATCTTTGTAGAGAACAATCACCTTACTTACCTTACAAAGTTTATAGAGAAATGTATTTTGAATATCTGGATCATCAGTGAAGGTGAGCTGATGAATGCACTGTGTGCCTTTTACTTTCTTCAAAAGCCATAACCCAGAATTAAACAGTGAGTTCGAACTGTAAAGATACCCCAAGTGAGGACCAGACACTGAAACATATGTATGTAAGTATCTTAGAAATGGCTCCATCATGCTCTCTGCAACATAGGAAAAAAGTTAACAACAAAATTCAAATAGATGAACGCATTCAATTCTAAGAGTATGACCTACCAGCTATTGCTGCTCGTATAATGAGGTTCCCAATAGAATGTCCAACGAAACTCAATCTAATATCTCCCAAATTTCCATATCTTGACACTTTATCCATTTTCATTTTAACAAAGGAAATAACTTCCTCAGCTAGCCTTTGTCCCATTTCTCTGAAGTCGCCAAATGTTTTATCTTCATTAGCCTTTGACATCAGAACTTCTACCTTGGGATCTATCAAAAGCCATTGATTTCGAATAAGTCGTAGATCCAGATGATGCCCCTACAACATGTTTCAGAGACAAAGAATAAGCATTTAACCAACTTTCAACAAAAAGATGGTCTGTGTGTTTGTGTCTGTGAGTGAGAGAGAGAGAGAGAGATGAATTTTCTATGCTGTTCTTTGTTGCAATTCTCTAAGTAACCCTCCCCAAGCCTAGATACAAGGGAAGAGTCGTGTTGACAATTAATGTAAGTTATTTTTTGAATCTTTATGATATGAACAATATGGCTTTGTTAATAATAGATATTTGGCTATTTTAGGTGTTGCTTCTTTGGTGACTCCTTTATCATTGTTTACATTTTGTGGATGTCTACTTAAAACTGATTCAGTGTTGCCTATGGCGCCGCCATGGTGGGCATTTCTTCACAAATTGCCTATGGCGGTTGTCCAAAATTCCGCCAAGCCATGGCACAATGGCGGCGCCATGGCCGCCATTTAAAAACACTGAACTGATTTCATATGTAACTGTTTCTTTGGCTTTGCCTCATTAGTATAGGATTACATTAGTGCAAGGGTTTTGATACTATGGGATTTTCGTCAATGTCTTTCCGGTAGATGGTGAAATAATTGCCTGCGAGAGTCATGTGGTTTTGTTCTTAAGCATTTGCATATGGTCTATGGATTGCCCAAGTTGCAGGGATGCTATCTGTTGCTCTAACACATTAGGACCTACCTTAATCATTCCCCATTCCTATCTATATATACTCCTTGGCCTGTCCATATTAGTCTTTAAACAATTTTCTGTTGAAGTCCCCCTGCCATTTTGTTTAGGATTTGGGAGGAGAGGGTTTTGAGGGGAAAGGAAAAAGCAAGGACGGACAGTCCCTTGCATCGGGCTTTATTTTTCTCCATAGGACTGAAATCTCCCAATTTGGGGGATCTCAAAAAATGAATTGGGAGAGGACTTTGGAGGGGGGGTTTAGAGGGCTTGAAAGATTCCCCAAATCTTTCCCTCTTTTAACAATATTCTCAAAACAAAGAAATTATTAGTCGTAAGCCTTCGTCTCCCTTAAATTTCCTCCCCCCCTCCCCTGCCCAAAGCACTTCCCTCCTGCTCCAAATCATAGCCTAAGTAATACGTTGTATGGCTTGAGTATGAAGTCAAATTTGCAAGAGCTGCTGCAAAGGCAGAAGTGGATAATGAAAATAAGCAAGTTGGTCAACATTTTCATGAATAATATTGGTAAAGAAGTTAATTAATGAAATTAGTAGTCGTTTAAAATTCATAATATTGGGAATTTGGCACACTTACAAGCTAGAAAATCTATGGAAATAGATGACACCATGATTGACAGGTGAAGTGCATTAAGGACAGAGCAAATTTTGGTTATGGAATGAGATATCAGGTAATGATGGAAGGATTATTATGACCATGGTTGCAATTTTCTAGCTTGATCAGACTGAGAGGCCAAAACTGGCCCAAGGATGTTATCATTTTTATTATTGTGCTCCCCAAGCCTTCGTGGTCAGACTATTGACATTTTGTTTACTAGCTTCTTGAAAAGAAAGGCCAACCACTTGTACATTTTGGCTTGATCTATTTTGACAATGTGACAGATAGTCCACCAATATTGATTTACAATCAATCTCAGTCAAAAATGTAGATAAATTTAACAAGATTGAGACATACACAAAAAGCATGTTAGCGTATTTACAAAATTCCATGTGTGCAGAACTTGCCTGAAACCCATGCACAAAGACAACAATCTTCAGCACACGAGCATTACGTTGTGGGGAAGATTCCTTGTTTGTGGTGTCTAAGTTGAGCCCAGCTTGAAAATTAAGTGAATTTGCAAGTATGACATGTCTCAGGTATGAATTATCACTGATTGTGCGTCGTGGTGCATTCATCACACGTTCAACAATCACAATTGGTATACGCGAAGGATCTCCAAACATTTGCATGTCTTGAATTGATTGATTGTTAATCTGCAAAAATGTAATCCATTAATAGGTCATATGTAAATGTAAAACAAGAGCTAGGGGTACACATAAGTTGATAACTACCCTCATTTGTGCAATGCTCCTTCGATGAAGTTCAGCACGTGTAGCTGCAGTCTGAAGAGGCTGTATGATTTAAGAATAAAAGTAATTCAGTTTTTAATAATATGCAAAAAAAATATTATCACTAGTTCCTTCTCCGAGCAACTTGCCTAACATTAAAAATATAGAAGAAAATGAAAGAACTCACCTCATCAGGTAACTTCCACAAACTGGAAACTCTTCTGTGTACCCCACGATAGGAAGACTCATCGCTCCCACTATTTATATAATGATGAGGCATCTCTACCTTAGAGTACACCATCCATATGGACCATTCTGCTTTCCTATCCTTAGCCCAAGTAACACGCAAAAATTCTAGAATCTTTGTTTTGTTATCTCTGGAAACAAATACAGATCAGCTGATCAAACATGGAAAGGTAATAATGGTTCATGATGCATGCTCATGTATAGGTGATGAAAGGGGTCACAAATTATAATTGTCAGGCAGTTAACTGGAACACTGTCATTTTTATTAATGTCAGCATGTGGAATTGTGAATGCAGATTTATCGTTACATGCATTCAGCAGAAATATCATCTTAAAGCAAGTATAGAAAAGATGCCTGAATGAGAGAACAGAAGTCAATGATATCATTTAGCTGCTCCAAGAAAATGTTCCATTATAACACAAAAGGACTATTCAGACCAAGAGGTTGGAATAAACCTCTCAAAACTATTATCATACTTCTATAAATATTGTTAAAAAATTTATAGGAAACAAAAGAAGAAACGTTGAATTAGGTTTGGACATGAAAGAAACATTTTGTTGAATTTAATGATACATGATCAGAAGCTAACCTATGGAATTTTAAAAATATGTTCCACAAATACAACAATTGGTCTCCCACTGAATGGCAACAGTCCAATAGCTCACTCTTTGACAAGGAATGAAGCTTTTCAGCAATCAGAAGATTCACAGCGGCATTTTCTCTCTATAAAACAAAACAATAGAATTATTAAAAAAGCAAAAATAGAAAGAATAAAAAAATATAATATATATATATATATATGTGTGTGTGTGTGTGTATATTATATATATACACCCACATATAAATTGAGAAATAAAATAGTACACCATGAATAAAAGTAATGACCTCAAGACCATTTTGGGGATTGCCTTGTACTGAAATTTCAACATCTGTTGCAAACTGATTTACTTGAACAACAGAATTTAATATTTCTACATTGTTCAATTTTGACAGAAACTCTGGAAGCTCGATAGTCTGACCAACTGCTTTGCTAAGTTTTTGTAACTCTTCAAGTAATATATCACGAGCTGTTAATAATGCCTTAAGAAGCATTACATCTTTCAAATCTACAGAGGCAACTTCACCCAAGCCCTGGTTTGTGAAAAGAAATGTCTAAACAACAAATATATAAATAAGAATCTAATCTATGGTTATTAGAATATGAAAATAAGCATCTGCAAACTTCCAGCAGAAACACTTTTTTGAATGATTTTCATCCCATTTTCAATGCTGTGACAGATTTTTCAGTGTCTACGTCTAGAAGCTAAGTTCTATTTATCCCAACATTGCCACACTATTCATTTTTAAAAAAGTATATTTTGGCATGAAACTATTTAATGAGGTGTGTTATAATATTAAAAAATATCTTATAATATATTTTATATTATATTAGAGTATCTTGAGTTATTTCCTAGGATCAATTTATAATCATAGAGATATCTTAGAATATCTCTCATTATTATAATGATTTGTTCCTGATTTAGGATTGAATTTGTGTTTCTCTATAAATAGAGATTAGTATTGAGTCTTTTGTAATCAAGTTAGCATAAAGCTATTATCAATAATATTCAAACCCTTATTATTTCCTCTCCGCATTTTCTCTAAAATCCCACAACTTTAACAAGGTGTTATTATTCCACTTTTAAAACAACAGATTACTTACAAAGGAAAACTATTTTACATTCTGCAACATATACTACAGATTTAGAGAATTCTCAAGTTAAAACATAAAAAAATCATTATAGAAGCACAAAACAGAAAGCTTAGCAAAGATGAACTTTCCAGAAAACTGTTAGATTATTATTATTTAGTGAATATTATATTATATAGTTTTAATGCCAGTAAAGTACCTTTATAATTGCTTTCGATTTTATGCTCTTAGTAATCACCTTGAGGACAAGGTGATAGTTTAGGGAGGGTGGGGAGGGGGAGTATTGTTAGACTATTATTATTTAATAGCGTGTTATTATTATAAGAAGGGAATAAGAAACTGACCAAGTCAGTGGTAACTGCCATGGCAATTTATTTATGTGTATAGGGTAGTTACTTTATGTATAAAATAAGGGAAAGTCATAGGAGGTGGTTATCTTGGCATTTGTATTGATTTGGGGGCATATAAGGCATTGGGAGAGTTCTGGATCTCTCAAATATCTAGAGAATATAATTGTAATTTTTATTTTACTGCAATATACCGGTTGGTTTCTATCAAAACATGCAATAAACATGTGCATATATGTAGTGAATACACACAGAGATCAACTTTCCACCTAGGACTAGGACGATGCAAACTTGGACCCAATAAAAAAGACAGCACTGACATAAATATGCATGAGTATCAAACAAAATGTCAGATTCCTAGAAGCCTAGTGTATAAATCAGGCAAAGAACACAAACAAGAAATACTTCAAAGAACAATTTGCAGTAAATATTATGAAGAAAGCGAAAATGATCAACACTTAAAACGGTGATTTCCAGAAAGAAACATTCAATGTTTAGAACATACATGGTTCAATGTGTCATAACTTTTATCTACGATGACTTCAGCATTGCGAGAATTGCTGAAACAGAGAATATGAAAATGTTACTCTATGTAATCAAACATGCATAGATAAAGTTGCAGGCAAATATGCTCTAATGAACATTTTAAAAGTAACAAAAATAGTAAAATGAAGATCTAATTGATTCATACTAAAAATTAGATGTGACAAACCTGGGTACCTTCAATGCAGATGGGTAAGAGGCTGCTCTCAGCAAACTCACATGTACACTGACATCAACAAGAACAGCATGAAAAGCATCAAAATGTACAGGACAATATGAATGCAGTCCTAAAAGAGCTTTAGGAGGAATTCGGAATTCATGGACAGCAGCAGGGTAAGCATCCAGAGAAGCTTGCAAGTCGGCACTGTAGATGGTGAACTCCACTCAGTTTTCAGATTTCACTAAGGATTTATCAACCAGAAAGGAACAACCATGTCTTTTTGATCCATATTAATTAACCAATAAGTATAATACTTTAATTACTCACCCATTTTCAACCGTGGGAGCATACATCAGCTCAAACTTCAAAATTACAGCAGTTGTAGATAAACCCTGAAATTTAGAATCACATAACATAGCTGATTATTTGGAAAAGAGAATCCAAGAGAGAGTGAAGGAAAATAGAATGAGAGAAAGAACTATAATTCTCTGAACACTGAATCTGTTATTATCAGTGTTGCCAATAGTGCACTATAGCGGAGTGGAGCAGCTCCTGGCCGCTACAAACCATGCAGTAGCAGAGTATTTTAGAGCAGCAGCAGCTATAGAGGTCAAAACAGTGGCCGTCGCAGCCACTATTCCGGAGCAGTTTACTGTTATCTTTTGCATATGCTGTCATGTTTGGGGTTTAATATGGGAGCTGGTAAGTAATTTCTAACCACAACTTGTGACCTTTGTTATTAGAATCCTTTGCATTTTTATAAGGCTTATTTTTTGTGGTTAGATGATATAAGCCCTTGTTTATGATATGGCTTGTTTTTGCTAGGTCCGAACTTAAAGGCCTTTATAAGGTTTGGCTTGCATTTAGTAGGTTAGAAGCCTTTGCTTTGTTAACAACCCTATACACAGTTTTCACAATAATACAAAGTCACATGTATTACACATTTTGAAATTGTATATATTTAACTGTTTGTTGTAAGTGAATTTCTTGTTATGAAGCCTTATTAGGTTTAGAAATCCTCACCTTACAAGTAGATTTTTCTGAGGTTGAGTCAGGCCCCAAGTCAATATTCTAATATAGTATCATATTCTATCTTAGAGGTCTACCCACTAGATAACTTAGCACCCAATATACAATTGCCATCTCATAATATTTCCTTTCCCCTCAATACCCCCAAAACTTAAAAGAAAATAAGAGAGATCTTTACCTTAAATCTACTAAGAGATAAATTAAACGAGACCATCGTACATAAATGAATATCCTGCCTAGCATATTTTATTCGAAAAGGTTGTGTTGAGAAACTGTTGTCTATATCATCAATTCTCCAAATACCATATATACTGCCAGGACCCAGATCAGGAGCTGTAAAACAGAAAATTTTCTATCACATCAGTTATATGTAGGAACATAAAAGAATACATGAAGTACATATTCGAAAAAAACTCAAGTACCACATTCAATAGAGATAAGGTCTAAAATGAGTTTATAAAGAGAGACACCTCTCACCTTAAAAGCCATTTTTGTAAGGATGAGTTCAGCTCAATATAAAAACATAACATGGTATCATAGCCTATCAATCAGACAACCCACTATTTTTATATCCACACACCAAGTTCAGTAGTTTTGGGCGTGGCGTGGTGTATTGGGAAAAATTCAAGTACCACATTGAATAGAGATAAGGCCTGAAATGAGTTTATAAAGAGGGGCACCCCTCACTTTAAAAATTGGATTTGTAAGGATAAGTTACACTCATTATAAAACTATAATATGGTATCAGAGCCTATCTATCATACCACCCACCATTTTTATATCCTTCACCGATTAACAAATATATCCATCTAATGATCGAGACATTCAACACATAAGTTTCATTTTTGCAAGGTTGGACCTACAGAACTAGCATGTGATAGTTAGTTGATGTTGGATCTTTCATCCAATCTAGTCTTCTAGAATAGTATTACTTTTTTCAATTATATAAATATAAAATATTTTAGAATATTGATCATTCCACCATGCCCTATATCACTAAATTATTTCTGTTATGCACTGAGTATCAAGGTTGACAAGTATGCTTTTGATATGTAAAACACTTAAGTTCCTTCCATTCCATTGTGATTTTGTGAAGAAAAAAAGGTCTTTGCAGAGAAGAGAGAGGGAATGTTCCTTTCCCTCCCTATATAATTTGAAACTTCCAAAATCCAAATATGGGATGTGAGAACTAGTTTCCCTTCTCCTCATTTCCCTTCTATTCCCCCATTTACATCAGTGTTGTCAATAGCTTATCACAGAAAAAAGCAGTTTGTTGACTTTGTTCCCACTACGCAACAGTGCTATAGCACCATTGTTGCCGCTATTTGAGAACAATTTGTACTAAACAACGTATTGCAGAACAATAGCAATATGCTTAAATTCCACTATATGCTATAGAACCACTCAAGGTTGTCAAACTTGAGATCCCACGTAAGATCGTTTTTGGTATAGAAAAAGCGTGAATCGTGGGATCGTAACTCGGATTGTAAGATCCCACAAAAGAGACAATTATATCATAATTAAAAATAAAAATAAAAAAACTTTAACATAAAAATATCATTAATTTAATAATAAATCACAAGTTTTTTCAGTAAAAAATACATAAAACGAAAATTATCAAGCTTTATCCCTAAAAAAAACTAAATCACGAGCTTTTTCTGTTATAACTTTTTTAATATAATTTATTATTATTATATGTCTGTAGTTTTTAAATCACAACAGCAAATATTATTATTAATTAATTATTCAAAACCAAAAAAGAAAACAAGCTATTCAATAGAGTAAGCAAAACGACATGAATAGAAAAAAGGAGTAAGCAAAACGACGTGAATAGAAAAAAGGAGTAAGCAAAACGATTAGTAAAAAAAAATAGAAAACAGAGTAAGCAAAACAACACAGGTCATAATTTCTTAGGTTTTTCTAATGCGGAGCCCCGTTTTCCACAAAAACCAGGATACAGACCCGACCCATTAACACAACTGCAGAATTTGAAGGTGAAGAGGTGCAAAACTGGGCCAAAGCATGCGGGTCGAAACGGGTTGAAACGGCGCTAAACGGGTCGAATCTTCGCGAAACTGCTCTTCCTCTGCGCGCTCAAAGATTTGGGTTCTCCAACGATTTTTCCTTCGATCTAACACTGTTCACACACAAAAACGCGTAAGATCTTACGATGCTATGCTTTAGAGCTTGCTCTTAACAACCTTGGAACCACTATTTAAGAACACTGATTTAGATGTCATCCAAATACAATATAAACTACAAAGTATTCGAAATGTATGAGGGAAACCCTCTCAGCTCATGGTAATATTGGAAGCGTTGCAAAATCCTATACCACAAATTTAGGAATTTCCTAAACACAAAACATGCTTTTCCATAATATGAAGAGCAATAAAAAATAATGTCATACGTCAAGGATATTTACAGTAGTCAAAAGTAACAGAACATGATTTTCCAAAACAATAAATGGATAAAATTCATGTTTGTGTTCACAGGCCCAATGGGTCACCAAAGAAGGAAATCAAAGTTCCAGTGCCAAGCAACTCCACTGTCCTATAGTTAAACTATCAACCTACCAAGGATATTATAAACAAAAGATACTACTGCACAAATATGATACAAATTAGAGTTTAGACATATTGAACAAAGGGATGTTGTTCTGCGGCTTCTGCCAATAATACAACATTAAGGAAACCAATCTTTTCAGCACAAAATATCACCCATATGACAGAAGAACCCATGTAATAATGTGTATCAAAGACAAATAAATTCCAATAAAATTTCACAATCTAAAACAGACTATCAACTGTATAGACAAAAGATTAAGCCTAAATGCCAGAGACAAAATATACATAAATATCCAAAAAAGTATCATACAACATCAAATAGAATGATTTCCAAATTTCTATGGAAAGCAATAGCTATGGAAAAAAAAATACATAACCCAGTTTCCTCAAGAACCTGATTAATTTATGAAAATTACCTTCATATTGAACAACTCTAGCTGGAATTCCAAAAGAAATATTTTCATTGTCCTCCCATCTTATAGTAACCTTAAGCTGATACCATCTATATAAAACAAAACATGCATGTCAGAGTTAACCGAGGCTTCACAAAAAAATTAAAAAGAAGAAAATAGAAATGGATGAGTACCCCTGATGAAAAAGGTCAAGATTGTGAAACCTATGAATGTAGATTGAAATCTCCTGCACAGCTTCAAACATGGCCACCGGTCTGACCTTCAAAGAGTGTGGCATTACATCAGGTAAGTCACTCTACTTCCCAACTTCAAAATTTCAAACCAACCAATAATCCTTGTTACTTATGGCAGAATCGTATGAAATAATAACCCGTCAAAATCTGCTTTTCTCCTTTCTCTTAAGTCATAATAAGCAGCAAGCCTAAGTCCCTTTCAGTTCAGATCTATCCAAACTATCACATGTCTGCTAATGATTGATCTAATTAACCATCTGTGAAATGAAACACTGGATTGTAACTTCTAAATTCACTCTCAGCACCCAACAAAGTCAACTGCAACAGAAAATAAACATAATAACAGCACACAATCAAAAATGAAATTATAACGGAAAATAATTGATCAAAGGCATTGATAAATAATAGTCAACTTTTGAAAAGAATCAACTGCAGCACATTCACATGCATGCATAATACATGTCATATACAATTGGACACAGGGACAATATTTAGTAAAATTAACACATACATACATATATTATACATTACACGTATACAATACTTGTTCAATCCACTGGCATTTCCATAATTTAGAAGTCAAAACTGCAGTTACTTGTTTCTTATATCAGAGTAATAGAACAGAGTACATTTTACATAATTTGACGAGTAACATGTAAAAATAAAAATAAAATTGAAAAACAACTAACATAAGGTCAATTTTACGTTGAAAGGGTTTAGCAGCATACTAACATATGAATAAGTAATTTGAGACTGTCCTGTCAGTAAATAAATAAAGTAATTCGAGGTTGCAAAATTAAGCTCATAAAATAAGAGAAACAAGTTGAATTAGATGAACTGAATGTAGCACGTTTTTCCGCACAAAATGACTTAACAAAACGAATTTGCAGTAAAAATTTGTTAACAAAGCTTGAATAGAGACGAAAAAAGGTGAAAGAATTTGTAGAGAGATAGAAAATGAAACCTGAAATTGAGAAAGTGGATATCAATGTGGTTGCTAGGGTTTATAGTTTACGTGATTGATGATTTCGGCTGCTTAGAAAAGGAGAAGAAAAGGAAAGGAAAAGGAAAATATGTTAGCTATATTTTTGGGATTTTAATGACGTGTGCTTCTTTTTCATTGATTGAGTTATTTATTTATTACACAAACTCCTACAAAATTTACTGGATTCAATTTTGCTGCATAAGATGACTTGATTTTGTGAAATAAAGTTGTTGGAAATCTACTAAAGAAATAATATTAAAAATATAAATTTGTCGTTATTTTATTTTGTGTCGCATTATTATTTAAAGTTTAAGAAATAAATAAATAACTACTAAAAAAGAAATATAACTACATTTTATTTTGACAAAAAAATAATAATAACTATTTTAGAAAGAAAACATAACTTTCTAATAACAAAAATTAATAAAAGACACAACAATCAAAAATACATTATACAAATTAGACAAATATTTGTCATTGATAAATATTTGACAAATATTTGTTGATAAATAAAAAAAAACATGGGACAAAAATATTTTATAGTAATAAATATAAAAATTAGCGAGACAAATATTTGTCATAAATACAAACAAAAGAATAGGATAAATATTTGTCATTGATAAATATTAAAAAAAATGAAATACAAATTTTTATCATTGATAAATATAATAAAATACGACACAAATATTTGTTATTATAAATAAAATGACATTTTTTGTTTAATGTATAAATGGTGCACATATAAAAATATTTTTTTCAAATTGACTTTTCTTTTCGTTTTTTAACCATGGTTAAATTATGTGATAGTCCACATGTTAGATAATGGTTCACGAAAAGAAAAGAAAATTATTGTAGAAAGGAAAAAAATCGCAATTTAAAAACGTAAACACAAAAAGAAAAAAGAAAATATGATAATAGAAATACCTCATATGGGAAATCACCGGAAAATCGTTTTTGTATTGGATGTCGATTGCTCCTTATTGTAGCAATGATTCGTCAGAAACAATTATATTAGTAAGGTTTAGGGTTTTCATTTTTCACTCTTCCTAATTATGCGTTTCAAATGATTTTCGTTTCCACCTCTTTCGTTTTCACTCGTAGCCAAAAAGTATGTGTCGTTTCCTTTCTTGCTTTTTTATTTTATTTTATCTATTTTTTATTTGAAGGACTAAAGTATCCTCTTTTTTTTTTTTTTTAAATACCACATAGGAAACTCATGAACGTTGTTAATGACTTAATGGGTACACGTCACCAGTTTTCATACGGTTCAATGACAGATTGTGATTCAAAGACTAAATTGTACCGATTTATTTTTGTCAAAAACCAATCTTCTTAAGTGTTTTTTGTGAGAGATTAAAATGTACCTTTGCTCTTTTTTTAAGAGTTAATGGCTAAACACACACCAATTATGAAAAATATGAGATATGAGTTAGTTTTGTAAGTACAGCTCATGTGGTGGTTGTGTGTACATTTAATATGTTACACTAGTTCGAACACAAGATTCTTCACTTTTCAACAATTAATTTGTGTGAGCTTTCGTCGTTAGACTCATAAGAACAACAATAAAAAGAGGGGATGTGAGTTGTACTTACATGATAGTTGTAGGAATTTTTTACGCGTAATTATTCGATTATACTTTACTATGTAATTTACTACATTCGTCTCTAAATATAGAATATTCTTGAAATTCTTCATTGTTATTTTTATAAGATTTTTTTCAATTTTCAACTGCGATAATTATTTGTTTACCAACTTAACTTTAATTATGTTATATCCTTTTCTACAATTTATAATAAATAATACAGCAAAAACATAAATTAATTCTCTCTTTAAGGGTGAGCTAGTAAAACAATTCAAATTATCCATAAATTTAATACTGCAACTAATTTTCTTAATTCATGTGATTAAGTCAACGGAGTTTGTTGGAACCAAGTTGGTTTTATATTTAGAGTTTTGATGTTAACAAAAGTATTTTATGATAACAATATATTTGACTTCAAAGAGTATGAAAGAAGATATGGTCAAGATTTGTAGAAGATTTGAAAAAGATTTAATTAAGATTTGAAGAAGACTTCATCAAAATTTGAAGAAGATTTCATCAAAATTTGAAGAAGATTTGATTAAAATTTGAAAACAGATTTGATCAAAATTTATCTACAACAAAAAAAGGAACATAATCAATTTGAACAGTTTACAAACGAAATCTGAACAAAATACAATTCAGAATTAAACAAAGACCAAATTGAAGCCCAAATTTCAACTATAAATAGATACTCAAGGCTGAAGAAGAAAAACATCGAAAAGCAAAAAAGAGTAGTCTTAGAGTTCAAAGAGAGAAATACTCGTTTCAAGTTAGAAATATTTTCTGAGTGTTCTTTTCTTAGAGTGTGAGAGTTATTATTATTATCAGCTTTCCATAAGCAACTACTCAAGTTCCAATCTCTTGTATCCAACCCGATAGTGGTTTAGTTCCTTCTTCAATCTGGGGTTGTCAAGTTGTTAGGAGAAGACTTGACTTGTAGGGTCAAGGTGGTGTTGTTCCTCAAAAGTCCGGGGTTGTCAGGCTGTTTGGGAAGACTAGCTTGAAGGGTCAGGTGCTTTGTAATTCAAGGTATTTGAATTAGTGGATTAAAGCCTTTTGAATGAGGGGACTGGATGTAGCCAAGTTAATGGTGAACCAGGATAAATCTATGTGTCAAATTAGTTATGCTTTCATTGTTTGTTGCCTCTGAATCCGATTGCTTCTACTCCAAGTAAGTAACCAAAAATCAAACTAGTTTTTTAATTTATTTATAAATTATCAAAAAGTTGTCAACTTTGGCAAACACAATTCAACCCTCCATCTCGTATTTGCACCTTCAATTGGCATCAAAGCTCGATCTTGAGGCTGAGCACTTTACAGTGTTTGAGAAAAGATCCAAGGATTCAATATGTCTGGATTCAGTGAAGAAGCTGCCGAAGGAAACATAAATAGAACACCTCTGTTTAATGGAGAATGTTTTGAGTATTGGAAAAAAAGGCTGAGAAGTTTCTATATTTCACAAGATCCTGAACTTTGGGACTTGGTGGGAGATGGTTATATTGCTCCGAAGAATACTGATGGCATTGAAATTCCAAGAAATGAGATGAATGCTGATCAGAAGAAGATGTACAAGATGCATCATAAGTCTAGAAAATTCATGATAAATGCAATCACCTTTAAGGAATTTGACAAGTGCACCAACAAAGAAACAACAAAAAGTATTTATGATAGTCTGATTCTGACCTATGAAGGACGCAAGCAAGTTCAAGAAGCAAAGGCCAACCTCCTAGTCAAAAAGTATGAGTTGTTCAAGATGGAAGAAGATGAAGACATTGAAACAATGTTTTCTAGATTCTAGACCCTGGTCTCAGGATTAAAGGTACTTGAGAAGAGTTATACTACTGTTGATCATGTGAAGAAAATCCTTAGGAGTCTGCCAACCAAGTGGAGACCTAAGATCACTGTCATTCAGGAAGCAAAGGATCTGAATACTGTAAAGCTGGAAGAATTAATCTGCTCTCTCATATCACATGAAATTGAGCTTGAAGAAGATGAGCCCAAGAAGAAGAACAAAACTCTAGCCTAGAAATCCAAGCAGAAGAAGCTTCTAAATGCAACATCAGAATCAAAAGATAGTGATTCAGATGATCATAATCTGAACTCAGAGGAAGAAGAGATTTTTTCATATCCAGAAAGGTTCGAAAGATGTGGCACAACAGAAAAAAGAAATTTCCGCAAAGATATTCCAAGCATTCCAATAGAGGAAATGATGATAAACATGACAAGAAAAACATCATATGCTATGGATGCAATGAACCTAGACATATCAAGTCAGAATGTACAAATATGGAGAAAGGAAAACACTAGAGGAAAGATTTCAGACCCAAGAAGAAGAGCTTGATGGCTACATAGGATGATTCTAATGAATCCTCTGACGATGAACAAGCAGATTTGGCTATGATGGCTCACACCAACTTTGCCTCTGAATCTAACACAGATTCTGACTCTAGAAGTGAATCAGCAGATGAAGAAAGTGAGGTATTTTCTGAATTTACTCGATCTAACTTAATTACTGCTATAAATGATTTTTTAAATAATAATCACAAATTGTCTTTAAAACTAAAAACACTTAGGAAATAAAATACAAATCTAACCGAAAAATTAATGTTTTAAAGAATCAAAGTGCAGAATTTAAACCGTGGCAGCATACATCAGCTCAAACTTCAAAATTACAGCAGTTGTAGATAAACCCTGAAATTTAGAATCACATAACATAGTTGATTATTTGGAAAAGAGAATCCAAGAGAGAGTGAAGGAAAATAGAATGAGAGAAAGACCTAGAATTCTCTGAACATTGAATCTGTTATTATCAGTGTTGCCAATAGTGCACTATAGTGGAGTGGAGCAGCTCCTTGCCGCTACAAAACATGCAGTAGCAGAGCAGTTTAGAGCAACAACAACTATAGAGGTCAAAACAGTGGCCGTCGCAGCCACTATTCCGGAGCAGTTTACCGTTATCTTTTGCATATGCTGTCATGTTTAGGGTTTAATATGGGAGCTAGAGAGTAATTTTTAACCACAACTTGTGACTTTGTTATTAGATCCTTTGCATTTTTATAAGGCTTATTTTTTGTGGTTAGATGATATAAGCCCTTGTTTATGATATGGCTCATTTTTACTAGGTCCGAACTTAAAGGCCTTTATAAGGTTTGGCTTGCATTTAGTAGGTTAGAAGCCTTTGCTTTGTTAACAAACTTATACACAGTTTTCACAATAATACAAAGTCACATGTATTACACATTTTGAAATTGTATATATTTAACTATTTGTTGTAAGTGAATTTCTTGTTTTGAAGCCTTATTAGGTTATCCTCACCTTACAAGTAGATTTTTCTGAGGTTGAGTCAGGCCCCAAGTCAATATTCTAATATAGTATCAGATTCTATCTTAGAGGTCTACCCACTAGATAACTTAGCACCCAATATACAATTGCCATCTCATAATATTTCATTTCCCCTCAATACCCCCTAAAATTAAAAGAAAATAAGAGAGATCTTTACCTTAAATATACTAAGAGATAAATTAAACGAGACCATCGTTCATAAATGAATATCCTGCCTAGCATATTTTATTCGAAAAGGTTGTGTTGAGAAACTGTTGTCTATATCATCAATTCTCCAAATACCATATATACTGCCAGAATTCAGATCAGGAGCTGTAGAACAGAAAATTTTCTATCACATCAATTATATGTAGGAACATAAAAGAATACATGAAATACATATTGGGAAAAACTCAAGTACCACATTCAAAAGAGATAAGGTCTAAAATGAGTTTATAAAGAGAGACACCTCTCACCTTAAAAGCCATTTTTGTAAGGATGAGTTCGGCTCAATATAAAAACATAACATGCCATCATAGCCTATCAATCAGGCAACCGACTATTTTTATATCCACACACCAAGTTCAATAGTTTTGGGCGTGGCAGGGTGTATTGGGAAAAATGCAAGTACCACATTGAATATAGATAAGGCCTGAAATGAGTTTATAAAGAGGGGCACCCTTCACTTTACAAATTGGATTTGTAAGGATAAGTTACACTCATTATAAAACTATAATATGGTATCAGAGCCTATCTATCATACCACCCACCATTTTTATATCCTTCACCGATTAACAAATATATCCATCTAATGATTGAGACATTCAACACATAAGTTTCATTTTTGCAAGGTTGGTCCTACAAAGCTAGCATGTGATAGTTAGTCGATGTTGGATCTTTCATCCAATCTAGTCTTCTAGAATAGTATTACTTTTTTCAATTATATAAATATAAAATATTTTAGAGTAGTGATCATTCCACCATGCACTATATCACTAAATTATTTTGGCTGTTATGCACTGAGTATCAAGGTTGACAAGTATGCTTTTGATATGTAAAACACTTAAGTTCCTTCCATTCCATTGTGATTTTGTGAAGAAAAAAACGTCTTAAGACATATAATGCAACTCTGAAAACTGATATTACCGAACTTAAAATAGAGAATGCAAATTTGAAAACTAATATTGCTGAACTTAAGGCTGAAAATCTAACTTTAAAAAGTAATCATAGTTCAACATCAATTGAAAATACCACATGTAACTCTGATATGCATGAACAAGTATTTCAAGGTTTTCTTGCTAATGGTATGGAAAGAAAGAAATATGCTTATATGATTTATGGAGTTAGTAGAAATGGTAAAAGAGGTATAGGATTTCAAGAAACTATAACTGAACCTAAAACTATTCCTTTGATATCTTGTGTACTGTTTGCTCTAAGAAAGGTCACTCCAAATTATCTTGTCGCATGTTAAATACAATGAAAGACAAGAAACCTTTCAAGACTAACAAACAAGGATCCAACCAAATTTGGGTGCCTAAGAACAAAATTATCTTTGTTGCATATGTGCTCAGCAATCAAGTTACAACACCAATCTTCGTACCTGAACAATGGATGCTCGCAACATATGACGGGAGAAAAGTCTATGTTCCCAGAACTAACTTTGAGCAAATGAGGCACAATGACTTTTGGAGGAAAGCAAAAAGGTCAAATCATTGGTCAAGGTACAGTTGGTAATGGTATTTCCCCTTCTATTAAAGATGTCTTGTTTGTTAAAGGTCTTAAGCATGACTTATTAAGTATTAGTCAGTTAAGTGATAATAATTATGATATTATATTTAATCAAAAAACATGCAAGACAATTAGTTAGAAGGATGGATCTATACTCTTTACAGGTCAGAGGAAAAGCAACATTTATAAGATAAATCTATTTAGTCTAGAGAAACAAGAGGTTAAGTGTCTTATGTCAGTAGATGAAGAGAAACTAATTTGGCACAAAAGATTAGGTCATGCAAACCTTAGATTAATTTCAAAACTGAATAAACTTCAACTAGTAAGAGGTCTACCGAAGCTTAGTTACAAAACTGAAATTATGCGTGAAGCTTGTCAAAATGGAAAACAAACAAAAAACTCCTTTACCCCTAAGAACTCAGTCTCTACCTCAAAGCCCCTTGAGCTCTTACATTTAGATCTCTTTGGGCCAGTGAAAACAATCTCTCTAAGTGGAAAGAAATATGGCTTTGTTATAATAGATGATTACACTAGATGGACATGGGTAAATTTTTTAAGAAAAAAGGATGAATCCCATAAAGTATTTATCACATTTTGCAAACAAATCATCAATGAAAAAGGTCTTAAGATTGTAACAATTAGAAGTGATCATGGAGGAGAATTTGAAAACAAGTTTTTTGAAAAATTTTGTTATGAGAATAGAATCTCTCACAACTTTTTTTCTCCTAGAACACCCCAACAAAATGAAGTTGTAGAAAGAAAGAATAGATCACTCCAAGAAATGGCCAGAACCATGTTAAATGATATGAATGTTGCAAAACACTTTTGGGCTGAAGCAATTAATACTGCATGTTATATTCAAAATAGAGTCTATATTATTGAATAAAACACCATATGAATTGTGGAAAGGTAAAAAGCCTAACATATCTTATTTTAAACAATTTGGTTGTACTTGTTATATGTTGAACACTAAAGATAACCTTGGTAAATTTGACTCCCGATCTTAAAAGTGTACCTTCATTGGATACTCTGAAAGATCCAAGGCTTATAGAGTGTTTAATATGGAAACTCATATTGTGGAGGAATCCATACATGTTAAATTTGATGACAAACAGCTTAACCTTGAAAAGTCAAAGCAAGATGATGATAGTGCAGGTTTACTAGAACCAAAGGAAGCAAATGCAGACAAACTAGAAGAACTTGAAAAAGTAGAGGATACAAGCAAATAAGAAGAATATGACAAATCTTCAAAGAATGAATCTGATCAAGTCAGAAATAGTCAAGATAAGTCAGAAGAAAGATCTAGATGGAAGTACCAGTCATCTCATCCTGAAACTCTAATCATTGGAAGTGCAAGTGATCCTTTGAGGACCAGATCATCACTTAAAGACACCAGTTTGTTTGGCTTACTCTCGTCAATTGAGCCTACTATTGATGAAGCATTGGCAGATGATGGATGGATTCTTGCAATGCAAGAAGAGTTAAATGAATTTGAGAGGAATGGTGTTTGGGATCTAATACCTAGACCAGAGAAGAACATTATTGGAACCAAGTGGGTTTTCATAAACAAGCTAAATGAAAAACGTGAAGTGGTCAAAAATAAGGCAAGACTTGTCGCACAAGGCTACAGTCAGCAAGAAAGCATTGATTACACTAAGACATTTGCTCCAGTGGCCAGGTTAGAAGTTATTCGTATCCTACTTTCTATTGCTGCAAATAATAACATTACATTATTTCAAATGGATGTTAAAAGTGCTTTTCTAAATGGTTATATAAGTGAAGAAGTCTATGTTAAACAACCCCCAGGTTCTGAAAGTTCTGAATTTCCAAATCATGTTTTTAAACTTAGAAAATCTATGTATGGTCTAAAACAAGCACCTATGGCGTGGTATGATAAACTTAGTAACTTCTTGCTTAAAAAAAACGTTGAAAGAGGACAAGTAGACAATACACTTTTTAGAAAATCAATAGAAGATGACATTCTTATTATTCAAATTTATGTTGATGACATTATTTTTGGATCTACTAATGGCACTCTTTGCCAAGAATTTTCTAAATTAATGCAGCATGAATTCCAAATGAGTATGATGGGAGGCCTTAAGTTCTTCTTAGGGATACAAATTCAGCAAAGTCAAAAATGTATTTACATTCATCAAACTAAATATACAAAAGGGCTTCTCAAGAAGTTTAAGATGAGTGATTGCAAACCTATGGCTACACCAATGCACCCTACTTGTTCACTTGAAAAAGATGATTCAGGCCAAAAAGTTGACCAAAAAACCTATAGAGGAATGATATGATCCCTACTTTACATTACCGCTTCTAAACCTGACATCATGTTTAGTGTATGTGTATGTGCAAGATTTCAAGTTGACCCTAGGGAATCACATTTAACTGATGTTAAGAGAATCCTTAGATGCCTAAAAGGCACTACCAACCTTACCTTGTTCTACAAGAAATCTCCTAACTACAAACTTAGTGGATACTGTGATTCTGATTATGTTGGAGATAAACTTGAGAGAAAGAGCACTAGTGGAAACTGCACCTTTTTAGGCGACAACTTAATATCTTGGTCAAGTAAGAGACAAAACACTATTGCAATGTCAACAGTAGAGGCTGAGTACATTTCAGCAGCTGGCTACAGTTCTCAACTATTTTGGATGAAACATCAACTAGAAGACTACAAAATCCTAGAAACCAACATTTTCATCTATTGTGATAACACTTCTGCCATTTGTCTAACCAAAAACCCTATACTGCATTCTAGAGCTAAACACATAGAGATCAAACACCACTTCATTAGAGACTTTGTTCAAAAAGGGGTACTAAACATTCAGTTTGTAGACACTGAACACCAATGGGCTGACATATTTACCAAACCACTATATGAAGATAGGTTTGATTTCATCAAGAAAAACCTAAACTTTACATTCATCTCTGACTGATATTGTAATCACTTCAAAGTAGTTTAGTTTTACATTAGTTTTTATATTTTCTTGTAATATGTTATATTCATGTTATTCAAAAAAAATTATCACTTTCATGTCTTTTTGTCTAATGACAAAAGGGAGAGAAAGATATTTGATAAAGTGGGGAGAAAATGATAATTAGACTTAGGGGGAGCCCTATGTTAGGGGGAGTCAAAGAAATAGAAAGAAAAGTTGTTATAAAAAATACAAGTTTGTTTTGTCATCATCAAAAAGGGGGAGATTGTTGGAACCAAGTTGCTTTTACATTTAGAATTTTGATGTTAACAAAAGTTTTTTATGAGAACAATATATTTGACTTCAAAGAGTATGAAAGAAGATATGGTCAAGATTTGAAGAAGATTTAATTAAGATTTGAAGAAGATTTGATTAAAATTTGA
The DNA here is from genome assembly GCA_037974295.1 of Cicer cuneatum. Taxonomy (NCBI): domain Eukaryota; kingdom Viridiplantae; phylum Streptophyta; class Magnoliopsida; order Fabales; family Fabaceae; genus Cicer; species Cicer cuneatum. The sequence continues at coordinate 71,780,559 of JBBPBO010000001.1, read as the reverse complement.
AAAAAGATTTGATCAAAATTTATCTACAACAAAAAAGGAACATAATCAATTTGAAGAATTTACAAACGAAATCTGAACAAAATACAATTCAAAATTATACAAGGACCAAATTAAAGCCCAAATTTCAACTATAAATAGATACTCAAGGCTGAAGAAGAAAAGCATCGAAAAGCAAAAAAAGAGTAGTCTTAGAGTTCAAAGAGAGAAGTACTTGTTTCAAGTTAGAAATATTTTCTGAGTGTTCTTTTCTTAGAGTGTGAGAGTTATTACCATTATCAGTTTTCCATAAGCAACTACTCAACTTCCAATCTCTTGTATCCAACCCGATAGTGGTTTAGTTCCTTCTTCAATCTGGGGTTGTCAGGTTGTTAGGAGAAGACTTGGCTTGTAGGGTCAAAGTGGTGTTGCTCCTCAAAAGTCTGGGGTTGTCAGACTGTATGGGAAGACTGGCTTGGAGGGTCAGGTGCTTTGTAATTCAAGGTATTTGAATTAGTGGATTAAAGCCTTCTAAATGAGGGGACTGGATGTAGCCAATTTAATGGTGAACCAGGATAAATCTATGTGTCAAATTAATTATGCTTTCATTGCTTGTTGCCTCTGAATCCGATTGCTTCTACTCCAAGTAAGTAACCAAAAACCAAACTAGTTTTTAAATTTATTTATAAACTATCAAAAAGTTGTCAACTTTGGCAAACACAATTCAACCCCCCTTCTCGTATTTGCACCTTCAGAGTTTTATACATAGAGACGATTGTAGTAGTTTCTAAAGGACTTTATTATGCAGTTATTTTCTGTAGTATTCCTTCTTTCTTTTTGGATGTTGTTAATTTGGATATTGGTGGGCTGTTAACCCATCAATAGTTTTTAAGGCATTGGTTTGTTCTTAGTCACTCACAACAAGCTACCCCTCAAAGTGAGTCAACTCATTCATATAGAATGATCTCTCTTAAGCGAAAGTTTTTACATTCACGTATATTTGCATCATTGTGGAATCATACACATAAGTAGAACACATTATATAACCACTAAATTTTCACAAAAACTTTTACATTGAGTTAACTACCTTTAGTCAAACCATCGACTCTAATACCAATTGTTAAGAATGCGAGAGCAACAACAAACTGATGACCCAAAGAGACCTTGAGATACATATTCAACCAAAAAATTTAAAGGTTGATTTAGCTCATTTCTAGTCGATGTAATTGTCACATGAGCATTTCTCACATATCTGGACTTCATACATTATCAGAAAGCCAGTTGGATCACAAAATTTTGATGTCTAACAAGCATGAATTCATGCACATCTATAATCAATTCATAGGAAGGAGCAAATTTATCCATCAATTTTATTTGAAGAAAATATAAGATGAAAACAAATTGGAGAGTTAAAGATTTTATCATCAATTGCTTGCTTGCACTAGCTTTAGTTGTACCTCTATGAAAACAGGGCTTACACTTTAGGTAAAATATAGAAAAAATGTTGTCGATATAAAACATTCATGACAATGAATGGGACTATGAAGTTATAAACTAGTATCTTAACAAGATTTGATCTCCTACATCTAATCTACAGTGCAACAATTATGAAGACTGTTTAGATCTAACAATTTCTACTACTGCTACACCGTGGAATAGTCATAAGAGATCGAACTTCATCTAAAGTACAATACTTGAATCAAATTCTTAGTTTCGTCACATATGCAAATTTGAAATCAATTATACAAGATCGCATTCTATGAAGACAAAATCAAGGCTAAAGTCACATACAACAATGTCATAAATTTTCACACAATTTTCTTCAAATTACCACCATTCATAAAAGGAATTGTTAGAAAAAAATATTCATAAGTTCTATAATAGTTCTAATAAAAATTCAAAAAAGGTTGATACATTAAGACAATTATACCTCTGGTTAACTAGATAGTTGAAAGTTAATTCTACATAAAACTATATGTCATTCAATAAAGGCAAAAGAGCATTTATACAAATTGAAATGGAAACTAAATCAACTAATAACTAGAAATAGAATAAATATTTAAAATACATTTGATATAATAAGATTCATATTATCAAATATTTTCTTGATTTGTTATCTACATGAAAATATTTGTAATATGCTGAATTGAAAATCTACTTTGTAAACAAGGTATATTCATAACAACCAGATCATAAACCTCTTGTTGAAAAGAAATTACAATAATTAATCATTTAATCCTTGAATCGGAACGAGGTTTTTCTTATAAATTACTATATTACGAATCCATTTTTCATCAACATCAAGCTCCTCAATCATCTGGGTGCTCAAATCAAACCAGAATAGTCTTTTGCCTTCTATTTCTCTTTTGAATAAGATAATGCCCTTCTTCCCTGCTTCAATAGGAGGACGCTCAACACAAGGTAAGAGATCAACAATATACAATTTAGTCCATGATTCTTTCACACCAGGTTCACCCAAGATTGATATATGCAATGGAGTTGTTTCAGCATAATTAGAAATAAAAGCAACAGATCCATTTAACATCACCAAGTGCACCGATCCAGAATAGAATTTTTTATCCATGTATGAAGGCATTGGTGTTGTAAAGAACACCTCATGTATGAAGTCAAATGACACCAAATATTCTTTCATAATCTCTGGTTGTTCTCCACCCCACCAATGACATATTCCATCCATGTATAGTTGATCACATTTGATCTCCCAAATATCTCGAGGAGTGTTGACATCAAGTTTTTTCCAAGAATTACTTCTTAAGCTGTATAACTCCCATATGGGGTCATCAGATAAATCTTCCCAATTCCATGGTTGTTTCACTTGAAGAAGACTGTAATAAGTAGACTCAATTAGAGGATAAAATCCTACATTTCGGATCACTTTATAGTCATCTCTGATATGGTCATAACCAAATCCAAGACGATCCCAAAAATGGGCTGGATAAGGTGGTACAAACTCAATAGGGCTAAGAGGAATGAACTTGAAGTATTCATTAGTTGGATTCCACAATACAAATGGTGTATTTCGTTGTGTGAGACAAAGAGTCCCATTGATGCTACCAGAACCCAAAATTTTAATATCATAGCCATCCTCATAAAAAGGAGGTGGCAAATCTAACTTGACTTTGTTCTCAAACCGCTCACCAGATAATAAATAAAACATAGAACGTTCTTCCTTGGTAAAAGGTGAGATAATCTCTTGTAGAAGAAGAGAAGTATCATCATAGTTAGAAAGACAACTAGAAATGAAGTTGTTGCGATACATGCTCACAAAATTAGGGTTTTCAAATAAAAGGGTCCATGATTTGCATACACATTCAAATCGCTTCAAAGATTTTAGAGATAATTTTGAAAGAATAGAGAAGGAAAGATCATCAGGTATATGTTTATTAACCTTTTTATTTGTCGGCGCCACCGAATGCTCCATCTCTGACTTCGACAACATACTTTACTTGCAATCTTAATCGGTATCCAAGGGCGAGATCCGGGAACCCACTTAAGCAAAACTCAATCTAATGTATTTCAATTACGGAAAAATGCTCATGTGTAGTTGTATTTATAAAAATATAATTATCTCATCTATTTATTTAAAAGTTGTAAAATTAAATTACATATAATATTATAAAAGACTATATTATAACTTATTTTATTATAATTTTTACCGATATCATCTTCTTATTCCCTTTTTTCCATTAAACATGTGGGCCGCAAGGGTCATGAGACAGCCCGTATGTTATTTGATGAAAGATTTCCCCGTATTGTTTCCCAGGTATACTTTGATGTCTTTGGGCTTGTTTATTTTTAAAAAAAAAATTAACCTAGTTGTGGTTTTTTATTTATATAAATTAAGATCACAAAATATGAAGAAAAAAAATTAATAATAATATTAATTGAATCATAGGAATTGCATTAGAAGTAACTTTAAACATTTGAGTTCCGCATATCATAAGATAGTACCAATCAATTATTTTAATAGTAAGATGAATAAGAAAGGCATGTACTACATAAAACAAATTTTTAATATCAGCCATAAGTTTCAATCGAAGGGATGACAGGGCATCTTCTCACTTTCACATAAACGACTCATTTTTCATTAAATATATATATATATATATATATATATATATATATATATAATATTTGTTGAAATTTCTTGTTAAATTATTAAATGATAAATAATTACTGTCCTCTAGGAAACCATGTTCCCGATGTATAATCTTTTCATGCTCATGTTGTTATTCCTGCATCATAGGTTCCTCCATCGGCTCTTGTTGTTGCTCGAGCAGCAAAAGTTGCATTTTGTGTAGGCGCGGTCTGCCAAATTCTTAAAGAAGGCATCACTATGTCACTTTTGCCTCTGCTTCTAGCCACTTCAATTAAAAAATAAATAAAAATTTAAACATATTAAATATAAAATTAGCTTCTGAATTTAATATCGATGAAAAATTCGAATTTTTCTACATGTGAAAAATGGTACAAAAAATAGGTTCTAAATTTTTCACCTTGAAAATATACGGAATTTTTCGTCAAATGAAAACCTTGGAACAAAAATAGAATCTGAATTTTTTCACTTGTTGAAAAATCTAAAATTCCAAATTTTTCAATAAATGAAAATAAAAGTGTAAAGAAAATTGTAATACATTAATCATATTGGACAACTGCATGTGGCCACTTAATACTAAACATGTGAAAAATAACAGGGTTAAATAAGTTTTTAATTTCTGTAAAATTTTGACAATTTCATTTTTAGTTCATATAAAAAAAACTACATTTTTAGTTCATACAAAATTACCTCACGAGCAAGTTGCAAAATCCTCCACAAAAATCAGTCAAAATTCAATTTCTACGTCCATATTTTTGTTATTTTTATATCGAATGTATGATATTTAAAAAATTTATATTTAATTCATCCCAAATTAAAAATTCTTAAATTTTGTGTATGAACTTTTTAATAATTTTATAAACATACTTGCCAAAAATCATTTTCAAAAGTTTAAAAGTTGAATGTCATTTAAACATATTTTATTCCAATAAAGGTTAAAACTAGTTATTGAATATTTTTTTAAGGACTAAAAAATATGATTTGTTTACATAGACTAAAAACAAAATTTTAAAATTTTATAAGAACTAATAACTTATTTAATCCAAAATTATAATGCACTAATAATAATTTAGGTTAAATATCACATGTGGTCCCTTAACTTAATTTCAGTTAACGTTTTAATCATTTATCTTTTTTTTTTCCCGATTTGGTTCTTTATTTTAATTTTTAGTGACAATTTGATCTTTTATGTTTTAAAATGTCAACAATGTTATCATTTTTTTTTTACAAAAATTCAAAAAATCCATCAAAATTTTGAACCAAAACCCATAAAATTAATTATATTCTTCAATATAATACAAATTTCATCAAATTCGAAACTCAAATCTTCAAATAAACTCATATTTCCATCTCTAACAATATTAAATAAAGAATGAAAATATGAGTTTATTTGAAGAATTGAGTTACGAATTTTATGAAATTTGTATTATATTAAAGAATATAAATACTTTTATGGGTTTTGGTTGAAAATTTTGATGAAATTTTTGAATTTTTGTAAAAAAAAGGATAATATTGTTGACATTTTAAAACATAAAAGATCAAAGTGTCACTTAAAATTAAAATAAATGACCAAATTGAAAAAAAAAAAGATAAATGACTAAAACGTTAACTGAAATTAAGTTAAGGGACCACAAATGCTATTTAGCCAATAATTTACTATATAAACATACATGGGACACATGTTAATCATCGATTTTTTTTTGAGTCAATGTTAATCATTGATTAAATTGTTAAAAGATTATCATTCACAAAACAAATAGTTAAAAGATAAATATATATTTGATTTTAGTGTATCTCTCGAATGTTTTTATAGATAAAAACACCAAGAAAATTATAATACATCATTAAAAATTTATTGTGTGAAATATACACTTGATAAATATTTGTAACTTATGCATATAATAAAAATTTTTATTTGAAACTTGAGCAAAACACAACATCATAGTGATTGCAATATTTGGTACGCAACAACTATATTGATAAAATAGTTATTCCTTTATTTATTTATTTTTTTATTATTTAGACAACTACTCTAGCCATTTATATCAATTACATTTAAGTTTTTTTTCTTCGTATAGTTGCTATAAACACATATCTGTTGATGCATTCATTTATGTGGGTCATGAGTTTTCTTTTAATGAAGTTAAGAATGCATTGTTTTTTATGGGTAATTTTAAAGCTTGTTAGCTTTCATCTTATCTTTAGGGATTTGCTATGCCCTTCTATTTTTGCTCTTGCAAACGAGGTCTTCATGAATCTTGCATCTATCACTAAGATTAACAATATCCAACTTACTTCTATTCCTAAAGGTGTTGACCCGTCTAAGACATCTGACTTTACACCCATAGCGCTTTGCAATGTGATTTATAAAATCTTGACCATGACTATTTCTATTAGGCTAAAAAACATTATGTATAAAATCACTTCCATGTATCAAAGTGGTTTTATAGTTGGAAGAAGCACTATTGATAATACCATCATCCTTCGATAGGTCATTCATTCCATGCAGTCCCTGAAAGGTCAAAAAGAATTTATGGTAATTAAACTGGATTTAGCCAAGGCTTATGATAGAATGAATTGACGTTTTATTAAGGAGTGTTTAACTCACCTAATCTTCCCCGTTCACTTGATTAATATTATCATGGCATGCATATCATATCTAAGACGAATATTATTTGGCAAGGTAGGCCATCTCAAGAGTTTATTCCTACATGTTGGCTAAGACAATGTGATTGGTTGTCTCCGTATATTTTTATCATCACAATGGAGCATCTTAGCCATTGCATCTTGGATACGATTCACAATGATTCGTGAAAGCCCATCAAGTTCGAATGGTATGACCTCTTAGTCTCCCACTTGATGTTTGCTTATGATATTATTCTAATAGCTGAGGTCTCAATTGGTCAAATAAATAAGATCGAGGATATTCTTAATACTTTTTGCTCACACTTTGACCAACAGATTACTGCTCCAAAATCTATGGTTTTATTCCCAAGTAATATTATGCAAGTAATGATAGATTCTATTAGTACTATCTTGAATACCTAGACTACTGAAGATTTTGGAAAGTATTTTGATATCCATGTTATCACTAGTAGAAATGAAAAATCTTTTTATGCATTCATTGTTGATAGAGTTAAGAATAAACCATCGGGTGGAAAGCTAATTCATTATCTATGGCGGGTCATATCACTCTAGATCATAGTTGCATTATGAGCCTTCCTAACTACGTAATGCAATCTACTGTTATTCTTTTTTTAGTGTGTGATGAGGTTGAAAGGATTTGTAGAAACTTTATTTGGGGTTCTACTACAAATAGTAAAAAATGTCATCTTGTTTTTTGGTCTACTATCTTGTATGAAATCCTTTTTGGGAAATGATTTCTTCCTGTTGTTCCACATGCGCTGGATTTTCTTTGAAAGGAATGATAACTTTTCATCATATGAGTCTTCACTCTGATCTTCTGATTCACTTTCCTCTAAGTCCTCCTTAGCTTGCAGAGCCTTGGAGTTTGCTTTGTTCCTTTGGATTTGAGAGCTTTCCTTTTTCGTTCATCTTCAACTAGTTCAAACTCATGGGATCTGAGTGAATTCATCAGATTTTCCAAAGACAATTTGTTAAGATCTTTAACCTTTTGAATTGCAGTTACTTTTGGCCTCCACTTACTAAGTAGACTTTTGAGGACCTTCTTGACATGGTTAGATGTAGTGTAACTCTTTTGGAGAACCTTTAGCATGGAGAGTAGAGTTTAGAATCTAGAAAATATTTTCTCAATATCTCATCTTCTTCCACTTGGAAGAGTTCGTACTTCTTAACAAGCAGATTTGCCTTAGCTTCCCGCACTTGTTTATTTCCTTCATAATTGAGGATCAGGGAATCGAAGATGCTTTTTGTTGTTTCCTTATTACTGCATTTTTCAAATTCTTTGCAGGTGATAACATTCATCATAAAAGTTCTGACTTTATAATGCCTCTTGTATTGTTTCTTTTCATCAACTTTGAGATCCTTTCTAGATGTTTCATCACCAGTAACATATTCAAGAGCTTCATAGTCATCTTCGACTATGTCCCAAAGTTCATGATCATGTGAGATGTAGAAACTTCTCGGCTAGTTTTTCCAGTATTCGAATATATCCCTATCAAACAAATGATGCATGTTCACATTTCCACATGTAGCTTCATCACCATAGTTACTCATAATAAAAAGATCTTTACTCAAACGTCATTAAGTGCTCAGCCTTGAGGTTGAGCTCTGATAGCAATTGTAGAGAGAAAAAAACAAGAAAATTGGTGCTTAAATTGTGTTTTGTTTCAAAAACTTAATTAAAAACAAATGTAAATAGTTATGATGTTTGAAAACATGAATAAGTAAAGAGATGAGAAAAAAAACACAAGCCAAATTATCCTAGTTCACCACCAACACGGTAGCTACGTCAAATCCCTTCACATATAAGGATTTAATCCACTATTCACCAACAATATCACAACTCCTTTGAACACCTTCTAGTGAAACTAACTTGTTCAAATCTTCCCAACCTTCTAGCTTAGTACAGTCAAGCTGTTGAGGGCAGCAACCACTATTAGGCCATATTACAAAATTGTTTAGATTGGTTTTTTGATGAACTTTCACACAAGAGTGTTTACACAAATTGCTCTCATAAGAGTGTTTTCACGAGCTTGTATCTATGAAGACACAAGTTTTTCTTTTGTTGTTTTTGTCTTGTCTTGTTGTGGCTTCAATGATGATCACAAGTCCTTTTATATAGAAACTTTTAGTCCATTAAGGCTTCTAATCATTGTTGTGATTGCATGAATTCAACATGTGAAATAATAACTTGCATTAAATCTTCAAAGATATTGAGTGATCATTAATAGCTTGTCAAAATCTGTCTTCATAATTGACTCAACATATCTTTATAGAAATGGCAGAAAGACCAAAAGATGTCACTATCAGAAGATGTCATGTGTTTCTTCAGTCAAAGGATAAGTCTACTAAGATGAACAAATGATGTTTGAATATTGACTTTATCAGAGTGTTTGACTATATCTAATGGTTGACTTTATCAGATAGTTGATTTTGTATACAAAGGTTATCGGACACAGAATCATCAAAGTCAATTATATCTTAACAATTATTTCAGAGTATTGCATTAATTTCCTTGCTTAGTTTATCTTTTCATTAGAGGATGTAGTGTAAAGATTTTAAAGTTCTTGACAAGGGTTTGCATATTTAAATAAATTTACTAGCATGATAAATTGTTCCTACAAAATTATTTTTGTTATCATAAAAACAATTAAGGGTCATTGTTCTTTAAACCAACTTGGTTCTAACAACAGTGGTGGGCCAAAACTTATCATATTTGGAAAGGAATTACCAAATATTGGCCTAAAGTTGAAAATGGAATTTCTTGGATTATTAGAAATGGTCATTCTATTAGATTTTGACTTGATGATTGAGTTCCTAGAGTTGGTAAATGATGTTATCATGCAACAACCATTCCTCCATATGTTGTGAGCTTTCATGTTAGTGATTATGTTAGTGAGAATGGTTGGAACTGTTCTATGATCAATTGAACTCTTCCTAATAACATATGCACAAAAATTGAAAGCCTTAAACCTCTTTTTATAGGTCAGGATGATTTCTCAACATGGAAATTTTTTAATAATGGCTTTTTCATTATCAAATATGCATACCAAGCTCTGTCAATAGGGGAATCTCCTCCTACTGTGTCTCCTAATTTCAACCTTGTGTGGAGATAGATTGGCCCTCCTAGAATTCGTACTTTTCTTTGGAAGCTTTCAACGAAAAACTTCTAACTATCGTCGAAAGAAACCAGTGGGTTATGTCAGATAATGATGTTTGCACGAGATGCTTTCAAGCTCCGGAAACCATTATGCATGTTATTAGAGATTGTGATGTGACACATATGAGATAATTTTATTACTATGGATGAATAGCAACAAAGCCCCTTTTTTTGCCTTAGGCTTTCTCGATGGATTAACTTTAATCTTATGTTTATTGATGTTGGCTCGATAAGAGGCCATTGGCCTCTTGCATTAGGTATCATAGTAGATATGTTTTGGATGGATAAGAACCAAATAGTTTTCTTAGGAACACCACTTGATCATGAGCAATTTTTGCAATCTTTTAATAGACAATTTTTCTCCATTCATAATATCATTATATTAGCCTTCCTTCCTTTATAGATGGTTGGAAAAAGGAGATTAATGTTAAATAGTACCCTCCTAATGTTAATTCTTTTAAGTTAAATATTGATGGTTCTTATTACGGTACAACAAGTATGGTTGTTTATGGAACGTTTATTAGAGATCATAGAGGAGTTTATATTTATGAGTTCTTTTGTAATCTTTGTTGAGCTACCTCTATGTTAGCTGAGCTTTTGGACTAATTAATGGTCTCAAAAGGGTTTATAATTTGGTTTTGACTATTATTTTGATGGAAATAGACTCTTTTATTGTGGTCAACATGATTCGGTGAAGGAGAACAGGTAATTTTTATCTCATGCCTCGAAAGTCGTCTCTATTGTGGGTTGCGAGGAATAGAATTGTGTGGTTAACTGCGTCAATCGTGAGACTAATTGATACTCAGATAAGTGAGTTAAACTTAATCTTAGTAGAAGATCACGATGTCAGAATCCTAACCCCAAATTGAAGGAAGACTATGATGTTGGAACCTTAACCTCCAAATTGATTTCTCCTCTACTCTTCCACTCTCTCTCCGGCGGCAACGCCTTCTCTGACGTCATTTCTTTGTACGCGATCCCGTGTCTGGTATTCGACAGAGAAGCTGTTGAACAACAGCGACATTTGCGGGTTTCTTCACCATTATTTCTTTTGATTTTGATTTCTTATCAGTTTAATTTGTGATTTAATTGTATATTTATTGATGTTAATGCATAAACTTTTATTGTTATGGTGCTCTTCTGCTTTGTGCATTTGGATTAATTCTCAAACATAACTTCTTTTTATTTCTTCTCTAAGTTTGTAGTTGTCCATCTCAGATTTATTGCAAATTTATTTTCTACTACACTTTGGGAAGATGGATTTTGGGATTTTTTTACTCAAAATAACAATTTTGGATTTTGAAGATGGATTCTGGAATTGTGTTTCTAGAGATTGAAAAGTTGCTGGGCGGATGAAGATTGATGATTATGAAGTTGAAAAAATGAATATCTGGTGACTGGACATGTTATAACGGTGATATTTATAATAAATTTCATTAATTAAGTTAATAATGTGACTTTATAAAAAAAGTTAATAATATAATAAATATATAGATATAATATTTTAATAATTAATTATTATCCAATAAATAATATTTATACAATCAACATGTGCTACGTCCCTCAAAATTAGCCACTTCAATATTTTTTAATCAAAAAATCATATTAAGGACTTTTATAAAACATTTTAAAATTCGTAAGAGTATTATTAAAAAAAAGTTACAAGACCAAATCAAAATGACTCATACCAGTTATTTTACTTAAACAGTTTAAATAGTTTTAATTTTTATTAAATTTATTTATATTTTAGTATATTAATTTTTTTACGCAAGCATATTAAAAAATTTATCATGCTGTCAATTTTTTTTTATCATAAAATGCAAGGAATTAATAAATTAATTAATAAAAAAAAACTAACCTATCAATAATTTAACATTTATTTGAATTTTATGGGTAAGAGTTTTAAAAAACATTTTAGTTGATGGGTCACATTCTTAGCGGTCCTTTTTTCCACACCTAACACATATGCTAACACATATGCTCGAAATTGAAAGTTTCGATAGTCCAATAGCTTCTTTATTACAAGAGAATTGTCATTTAGTAAGATATAATTTTTCACCAAAAAATTAAGAAAGCTAAAATTTTAAATTAAAAAAATAAATATATACTAAATAGTTAGTTGAAATAGTCAAATCAATTAAAAAATAACACATGTAACTTCTCTTCTTATAACTTATAATCGTTTTTCTTATTATAATTATAATATAATTGAAGACGTTGCCATCTTTGACGAATATATATATATATACTACTGTTACACGGGGCTACTCGAAGAAGGAGAGGACAAGAGAATTTAAAGGACCACACAACATTGGTTTTTAAATTGGTAAATATATAAAGAAGACAGCTTACAAAATATTTCATCCATGTTCTAAGATAAGTTCTATTGCAGAAACTAGACAGAGTAGATAGTGATGTAATAATGTTTGTTGTCTTCATTTGCATATTCTGGATGCCATTGTTATCCTAATAATTGATACATTTCCCCACAATTTTCAGGGTCGGTTTTAGAGGGGTTTTTGAAAGGTAGGAGAAAAATTGTTTGTTTTTATTTATTTATAATTTTTATTTAAAATTAACAAGTTGTAAAATATTTTTAAGAATATTTGAAGTGTGATTGAAATGTTTTATGATTATAAAGTGTTACTTTTTTTAAAAATATTAAATATATAGACTTAATTCTCTAAAATTCTTTTAAATTCTCTTTTTAAAGAGACTCTTAAGTTTTTGAATGGATAACTTTGAATACTCGGTTCTACAGTTCTGATTAATTCTTTTTTTAAAAATGATTTAATAATATTCGATACAAAATCCATTTATAATATTGTCTGCTGATCGATAAAGACACCAACTTTAAGAATTAGTTTTTTAGTCATTAATTTTGGTCTTTTTTCAAAAAATAATTGTAGAGAGATATTTTTTCAAAATGTTGACCTAAGTTTTCAAATTCTTACCAATGTGTGGATTATCAAAGCTATGTATAATATTCACTTCAACTTATGTGAGTTGTTGAGTGAAGGTTCTTTATTTTTTATGTAAAGTTGAATAGATCCCAAAGAGGCTTTGACGAAAGAATACTTATAATCATAAAACTTGAAGATGATGTTGAGAATAATTATAAGATATAAGTACTTGCATTTGGTTAACCATAGTGGTAATTTTTCATGTAGAAGGTATAGACTAGCATAGCTATTGGACTTGGGGAACCATTGCAAATCTTCTTTACACTATCTTTTTGCAATAATTGTATATATCACTGTAAAAAAAGTGAATTAACCAACAAAAATTAAAGAAGGAAGAATAATTCCTTCTCTAGTTATGTCACTATATACTAATTAATTCAACCATTTTTTAAAAAAAAAATTAAGTTCAAAGTTCCTACAAAATTTTAAAATTTTGTTTTAGACTATGTAAAATAATTTGTAGTCTATACAAAATTATCATGTAAAAAATTTTAATTTCTCTTAAAATATCTATGCATATTTTTGAATGATTTTATTTTTTTCGCATACATGTTTACATTATTATAAAAAATATCTTCACAAAAAAAATTATTTTTTTATTTAAAATTAGCTAAAAAGCTCTTCAACACCATACAATTTTGGTTAATTTTCTCATTTATAATTTTAGTTGATAATTCGACTCTTTTAGTTGTGTTTGAGTCACTAACACTAGGATTGAAATCTTAAAACCTTAACTTATAAATACCTTATTATGTTTAACTTATAAAGACCAAATTATGTTTAAAGTTTTAAACAATTATAATAAAGAATAAATTAATTTTCTTGAGCTAAAAAAATTAATAAATTAATTTCTTCTAAACATATATAATACTTATTTGAAAACTGCGAGTACTTTATTTTATTTGTTTGCAAATTTATTTTAGTTTTACCAATATCATGGTAGTTTAGTTGGTATTACTTTATGAAACTCTTTTAATAAGCATATAATGCACTATTACCAAAAAAGGGAACGTAGTCACACGTCACAACCTTGTAGGGAAAGTTTGTTTTTTTAGGAAAAGAATAAAGTCGTCTATCATTAAAATTATGCCATTAATCAAAACTAACGATTTTACGTGTGTTTTCAATATTAAATTTTGACAACAAAAAAGAAAAATAGCAAAATTGAAATGTAAAACATGCTTCAAGTAGTTAGTTTTTTTTTTTTTTGCTTTTAAAAACCATAAAATTCAAAACAAAAAACAATAAATACATTAATAAATAAGTAAAAATAACAAAATTTTATCATAAAAATTGTTAATGCATTAGTAGATAAATAAAAAATATATTAATTTTACTAAATTAATATCCGCGACGTAAATCTTATTAAACCTATATATGTATTTATCTATTAATTCACATATAGTCAAAACATTCGTTAAATTATCTGTTATGTACCCGTTGTAATTTTTATCAACGCGTATAGTCTTTTTGTGGTCATGCTAGTTGATTTAACCACACGCCATCCATCTCAATTATAGAGCGAAAAAACTGAGCAAGAAAGGTCAAAGTTAACGACTGTGTGCATCGAAAGTTTGCTGGTGGGACATTATATATGCTAATAATAGAATTGAAATAATATAACTCAAAATTAAGATCATCAAAAAATTCTTAAACTCTAACACTTTTAAACATTAATTTTGTCACCCCCTCTGACTTAGATGTCTTCTTTATTCTTTTCCCACTCATTGTTTATCATTTTTTTCCATCTTAAAACTTAAATGTCTTATTTGTTTTGAAAAATTCTAGTAATCTATAAAAAAAAATTATTTAAGGGACGGATTTTTCACAAGCATGAAATTAGTTAGAAAATCGATCTCTAATCAAATGATATAAATTTTAGTTACTCTATTTGATAATTTTTTTAAATATTAAATTTCATAAATATTAAATATTTTTATATATATTAACGATCATGCATATAAAAAATTGGATATATATATATATATATATTAAGATTTTCGTAGTCAATATTTTACTGTATTTTAAAAAGTTTATCATACATTGAATACTATTAATTTTATATATAAATGTATATATTTGATTTATTCAATAAAAACTATTAATTTGACGAATTGATTAATGAAATTTAAAATCTACAAAAAGTTATAAAGATCAACAAATCTCTATATCTATGTATATATCTATTTGATAATTTTTTTAAATATTAAATTTCATAAATATTAAATATTTTTATATATATTAACGATCATGCATATATAAAATTGGATATATATATATATATATTAAGATTTTCGTAGTCAATATTTTACTGTATTTTAAAAAGTTTATCATACATTGAATACTATTAATTTTATATATAAATGTATATATTTGATTTATTCAATAAAAACTATTAATTTGACGAATTGATTAATGAAATTTAAAATCTACAAAGAGTTATAAAGATCAACAAATCTCTATATCTATGTATATAACGATATTTCAAAATTTTTGACAACATAAAACTCCGATAGAACTTTAAATATTCCTATCATCATGCCTAACTTAGATTTCCGAGTCCGATTAGCAAATTTTCATCCTTAACTTCAAAAGTTTTTTAATTTCCCTTTCAAAAGTTATTTAAAAGGATTAATATTCTCAAACAAATATAAACATTCCAAAACTTAGAAAATGTGACACTCGACTACAATTTAGTGTCACACTATCACATTATTTATTTATTTATTTATTTATTATTTATAAGCATTTTGGTCTATATATCTTAATGAGAGGACCCTGTTCCATCACAAGAAAAGGGAATCAAGTGAGGAAGAAGCCAAATAGGATCCTTGTCTTAGTCATAGGGATTTGTGGCACATTCGTAAACTAATAGTCACTACCCAACATAAAATAAATTTCTAAATGAATGGTCGAAAACTAAAAAAATAAAGTGTGGGGGACACATTGGTTCCATAGCATAGACCAAGATTTGCCACCTTCAATGGTTCACATGCTTGTAATTAAAAATATTCCAATTATTTCAACATTCAACAAGTTCAATATTCTTTTGAATTTTCAATGTTATTCCTCTATAGTTCAACTTTTTTTGTCTTCTTTTCGTAAAGTAGCCCACTTGTTGAGTGATACTCTCTCCTTCTCACAAAATATATATATATAATAAAAAAATTATATCAAAAATCAATAAATATATATTTAATTATGTCATCTGATACGATATTTTTAAATTATTGTACTCTATTTTTTTATATATATAATATTGAAAACATATCAATTATTAATATAATTTAATAAAATTATTATGGATTTTTTTTTATTTATAGTTATTTTTTAATACACCTAAAACGAACGAAAATAACATTTATATAAAAATGACATAGTGATGTATATAATAAATAAATTCCTCACGTATGTTTGAATTGCATGTGCCACAACTAACCCTTGACTTCCCTTTCTCACATTGTCTCTATTTAACCACATCAAATTTCTCACCGATTATCATATGCAATTCGTCTTCTATGTTTTCCTAATTTTTCAAACATCTTTTGTTTCTCTTCAAACACTTCTACTATAGAGTTCAAAAAGTTCTATATAGGTAGCTTGTAACACCCTAAAGCAAAAGACAAACTGAAAAATACCAATTACTTTATTTTTTTTTTTTACATTAGGTTCCTGCGTGGTGTGCAGGGCACACACTAATAAATTCACTAACTATCACAAAGAGAAACAGAGAAGTGGTAGCTTAGTTCATTTTCCAGTAGAACATCATGCACATAGAAGCTCAACAAAATTATGGTGGTGAAGACAAAAACTTCGACGACGATGGACGAACCAAGAGAACAGGTATTCCATAAACATCATATTTATTACTATTGAGTTTGATGCATAGATAAAGTGATATATACAAATAACATTATATGCTATTTTGGAACAACATAATTTTGACAAAATATTTTCTTATTTATTGCTTTTCAATTTTAATTTCAGAACTATTTCTTTGCTTTTAATCTGTTTTTGTTTGCAAAATAGATTTGTACAAATTGTTTTTATATATATTTTCTGTTCAAAGATTAAAATGACACTTTTATAACTAAAAGCGAAAATAAAAAAGAGATTTTTTTTTCAAAGCAAGCATGTTTAAATTTTGAGCTAACTTTATCCCACAAATTCAACTTTTAGCACAAAGATTGTCTATGCTATATTTAAACTTTTCTCTCTAACAAGCAAGAGATTTGTGTTTTTCCAAATACTCTACAAATATTTGGGTCGGTTATTTTCAACAATATATTTATTTGAAAATTTAAGGGACATAATTGAATTTCTCTTCACTAAATTTTTTAAGAATATAGAAATGAATTTAGTAATATTAATTTACATGAATATAGTGTAGATTTATATGTTGGTAGTAATATTTTGATATGATATATGTAATTTGATGTGATTGAAGGGACATGGTTGACTGCTAGTGCACATATAATAACAGCTGTGATTGGTTCTGGAGTTTTATCACTAGCATGGGCAATTGCACAAATGGGTTGGGTGGCTGGTCCTGCTGTTCTCTTTGCATTTTCTTTCATTACTTATTTCACTTCCACTCTTCTTGCTGATTGTTACCGTTCACCTGATCCTGTTCATGGCAAACGAAACTATACTTATTCTGAGGTTGTCAGAGCTAACTTAGGTACAATATTTCATATGTTAATTATTTACTACCACAACTTTTTTATTATAATTCAGACTTTCACACTCTGTTATTCAATATTTTTCATCTACTCTGCTTTTCTTAGTTACTAGTAGATATATACATATAGATTTCCACTACAATATAATGAATAATTAATTCTTATGTTTTTAGCTAGTATTTGAAGTTTTTTTTAAAAAAAAAACTTTAGACATAACTATATAACAAATACTTTTTTTTCTTAAATTGCTTGATTAAATAATAGCTCACCTTGAATTTGTGACATTGTTTTCACAGGAGGCAGGAAATTTCAGCTGTGTGGATTGGCTCAGTATATAAATCTTGTAGGTGTAACCATCGGCTACACAATAACTGCATCAATTAGTATGGTGTAAGTTTTCTCATCAACTTTTTGACTCATTGACGAAATAATTTACTGTATTTATAAAGAGTTGTTGTTTTTTTTACAATAAAGAGCTTAATTTTATATACAAGAATTTTATAGTGTTAGTATAATATAATCATTAAAAAAATAGTTATGAAAAAGAAAAATTTAAAATGTATTTGATTCGCAAAATAGTATAAAACTGTATATAACAATTTTTTATATTTATTATGTTGATCAATATACAAAATAAACTTTTTTATAATATATTTTATTTGGTATGTCTATACATAAGATAAAATATTTCAATTGTTGATACTATATTTAAATAAAAGATTTTTGAATTATGAATGAAAAAAATGAATTACATAATTTTTTAGTAGAATTCGGATAAAATCCACTAAAAAAAAAAATTGAGTTGCTAACAAAGATTGAAAAAAAAAGAAGAAATTTGTTTGGATTCTTTTGTCACCGAATCTAGATTCGTAGAGGACTTTCATATATATATTTTTTTATTTGAAAGAGACTTTAGTTATTTCTAATTTCTATCCCTAAATAATTCAACAACTTTCATAAAGTGGTCAAATAATGGATAAATTATTATGTTGACAAATTTACATCATATATTTTCCTTATAATTTTCTTTTGTTCAATTTATTTATTTATCAGGGCTGTAAAAAGATCAAACTGTTTTCACAAGCATGGACATGCAGACAAGTGCCATGTATCAAATAACCCTTTCATGATAATTTTTGCCTGCATCCAAATAGTTCTATGCCAAATTCCCAATTTCCATGAACTCTCCTGGCTCTCAATTGTTGCAGCTGTTATGTCTTTTACTTATTCTTCCATTGGCCTTGGCCTTTCCGTAGCCAAAGTTGCAGGTAATTAATACTAGCATATCACTTTAACTATCTTTTTTTACCATATAATTTACTTTACTATCTCATTTGTAATATTTATTTATTTCTATTATTTGTTTCTTTATATTATTAATAAAAAATTAATTATCTTTTATTTTTTCAAGAATTATATACGGTTTAAACGAGACACTTATAATGGCCAATATTAATTAAGATCTTTAAATTAAGAAGGTCATGTTCTTCAGTTTGACATTATTAAAGTGTTATTATAATAATAAGATAAAATGAAATACAAACTTTTTTATTTTTATTTTTAATGCTTGAAGGTGGGGGACATGTGAGGACATCCATAACTGGGGTGGAAATTGGGGTAGATGTTACTGCAACAGAAAAGGTGTGGAGGATGTTCCAAGCTATTGGTGACATTGCCTTTGCTTATGCTTTTTCTAATGTGCTCATTGAGATCCAGGCAAGTAATATATTTATTTATTTATTTATTTTACAAGTTTATATTTCATTTAATTATTTTTTAGTTACTTTTTGTTTTTCATTCATATACAAAATTTATTTGTTTTTAGCCATCTAAATACACCACTTTCTGTTTTTTATTCTTATTATTTTGTTTTAGTTTGTCTAATAATTGGCTCGTTTTAGTTTGTCTAATAATTGGCTCGAAGGAAAAAATATATATTCTTATCATTTAAACACATAGACACAAAAATATATATAATTTATTTATTTATATTTTTTAATGTGTCTATATTTATACTCAAATGTTTGTAACTATACAAGATTTGCTCCGTCTGAAAAATTGTTTATATAATTTGTAGACATTTGATTTTAATATTTCGCGTACGAATTTAAATCAATGTGACACATATACAAATTTGTATCGAGGTTAATTTTAAAATGAATCAATTTTTTTTTAAAAGCATATAAATTAATGTTATTGTATAAATTAATGAGGTCCTATATATGTACTATTGCAGGATACCTTGAAATCAAGCCCACCCGAAAACAGAGTGATGAAGAGAGCAAGTTTAATTGGCATTTTGACAACAACATTATTTTATGTGCTATGTGGAACCTTAGGTTATGCTGCATTTGGAAATGATGCACCAGGAAATTTTCTCACAGGATTTGGCTTCTATGAGCCCTTTTGGCTAATAGACTTTGCCAATGTTTGCATAGCAGTTCACTTAATTGGGGCATACCAGGTAAATAACTTATTTATGAATTATCAAATCAAATCTATTGCATTCTAAGCTGTAGCCTAAAATGTGCAGATATAACACAAGATATGGATATATACCACATGATGATTTTTTTAGAACTATATAAGACATGAAATGTTAATAATTCAACAAATAACAAACTTGACTTTTAAAAAGAAACAGAATACACGATTTAAAGTTAGCATGAGTAATTTTAGAAAGACTTAATTGTAGTTTTAGTCCTCTTATTTATACTGATTCTCGAAATTGATCCTCCTATTTTAAAAGTCGACAATTTTGGTTCCTCTTTCTGATATGTGAGATACTTTAAATAACATGACCTATGATATGATGATGTAGAATGATTAACATATATGAAATTAAATAAAACGTCATAAAAACTTAGCTTTCAACTTTGAATTTTTCATATTTTTAAATTAACTAATGACATATAAATAATTAATGAATCTAGATGGTTTGTATATCGTAGAATTGTATTTCACATCATTTAAAATATGTCAAATCGTCATTTTTTAGTTCAAAAAGCTGAGGGACAGACCAAAATTATCCACTTTTAAAATAAAGGGATCAATTCCATAAATTAATAATATTAAATGGACTAAAACTACAATTAAGCCTTTTAGAAATATTGAAATATTATTTAATTACAATGTTTGGTATTCTCATAATTATAATGATATAAATTTTTTAAAACAAAGGAACAAAAATGTAATCAGAAGAATTTTGTCCAAAAAAGCTAGAATAATCCTTATATGAAAATTTTGGATGACTCAATTTTGGAGGATATGTAACAAACCTGATTTCCATATCCGAAATTCATACAATAAAAACAATAAACAATCTTGCAATCGACACATCTTTAGTCGTCTAATTAAAATTAAACGGTCTAAAATTTAAACAGATTTTATTGTTTTTATTAAATCTAAAATACGATCTTGAAATTTGGACCGCCCGATCTTAATTGGACAATCCAAATTAATCAGACGGCCACAAATGTGTTGACTGCATGCAATTTCATGCAATCTAGTTTGATGAATTGCGCATTACATGTTTCATCTGTCTAACATAAATAGTTGTTTGATTTTTTAGGAACCAATTTTTTATTTTGATCTAATGAAAATCTCTAGTCAAACAATCCAAATAACCTAATAAAATTCATATGATTCTCTGTTTGACTTGATATTTTGTATTTGATTTACAAAGTCGGACAGTGAGTTGTCTGATCTTAATCAAAAAGTCCAAATTATTCAACTTAACTAATAAGTGATTCCCTAACTATAATAAATGCAAATGCAAATCCATTATTTATTAATAAACGTACATGTCTATATTCTCAAACATGACATTTTCCATGGCCAGGTATTTGTCCAACCAATATTTGGGTTTGTTGAGGACCAAAGCAAACAAAAATGGCCAGATAGTAAATTTGTGAATGGTGAACATGCAATGAATCTTCCTCTATATGGAAGCTATAATGTGAATTTCTTTAGAGTAATATGGAGAAGTTCATATGTGGTTATCACTGCCATCATAGCCATGTTGTTTCCATTCTTCAATGATTTCTTGGGACTAATTGGTTCACTATCCTTTTGGCCATTAACTGTTTATTTCCCAATTGAAATGTACATTAAAAAGACCAAGATGCAAAAGTTTTCATTCACATGGACTTGGCTCAAGATATTGAGTTGGGCTTGTTTGGTCATTTCAATTATCTCAGCTGCTGGATCAATTCAAGGACTTGTTCAATCTCTTAAGAAATATCAACCCTTCAAAGGAGAACAATAATGATAGTTTGTTAATTAATTTCCATTTGTAGTAGTAATTTCTTTTCTTTGTCAATGTTTTTTCTTGTCTTTAATAAGTTATTACAAGAAGTCAAAACCAAGGATAATGTAATGTTATCAAGTGCTTATTGATAGTGAACAAATACAACAACAAGGAGTACAATGCAAATCTTATATTAATCTCAAATATGTGATAAATCACTCTATTTTATAATAAGTTTTGTATTTGATCATTTTATATAGATTAAAATGATGATAAAAGAAAAAAAATTATAATTTTATTAATTATCGGTGTATTTTCATTACTATAAATATAAATTAAAATATAATAAATTGAGAGTGATAAAAGATAACATTAGTTAAATAATACAATTGGAAAAAAGCAATCATAATTTCATTGAAAATTAAAAATTACACTTTTTTTGAGACAAATATTTTTACAAATGTGACTGTTATTATATGAAAGATGCCATACAAAACAACCTATATAATCTTTAATTTTTATTAAATATAGGTTGCATTTAAGCTTGTATTTGCATCAAATTTTATTTCAACAGCACGATAAAAAAATTAGAATCTTGTCAATGTAATGAAAAGTTCTATGACAACTAATGCATTTGTAATGAAGTTTTTTCCATAGAATAATTTAACAATGTCGTTAGAATCTTAATAAAAGTGATGGAAGAGAAAAAATATTTTAAATTGAAAAAAAAAACTATATTAGTAGAATAATAAAGATAAAAAAATACAAAATGAATCTATAATATGCTCTATATATAAAATTAGTGGATTAACAAACCAATCCTCTAAAAATTAACTCCAACTAATTTTTACATTTAACTATAACTAACATTTATATCTAATAAAAGCATACATACCCCATGTGCATGAATTGGAAGATACCAATGAAAGTTGGAAACATGTTAATTGTATCCGTCAAAAATCAGAAAGAGGTGAGATGGAAATTGAACAACAAGATGAACTAGATACAATATCTGATCGATGTAAAATTCTTCTAACAATTAATCTACTATCAAAATCAATTTTTATTGACTTAATTTTTTCTTATATTTAATACTAGGAGCAATTTAACAGAAACTATTATTTTACAGAACTATAAGTACCTCTATTAGAAGAAAACTTACGTTATTGCATTGAATTGGTTCTTAATTTTAGGAGTTCATTATTCACAAACATAGCAAGTTAATAATTATATTATTCCTCAAAAGTTCATTAATGAAAAGACTAGTACTCAAGACTCAAGAGTCCCTATTGAGAAACCTTGATAGTGTAAGAACCAACAAGATAATAGAAGAGAAAACTAAAACAAAAATGGGAACAATGAAATGTTACAAAACTAAAAGTATATCAATGATACTTTCTTACCTTTACCTACTAGGCTACTATAAAATTTTGGATGAGCCTCTTAATCTACATGTATGTACGGAGAACCCATTGAAATATAAATTTGAGATGATAAAAAATATATGATCCAATTTCAACATAGCTTAAATTTATTCAAGAATGATTTGATTATATTTTTTTATATCAATTCAATATCATATTATAGATACGAAGTATCCCTCAACTTCATCATAACTAATCTGTGATGAAATAAATGTAGTTAACTCCATATTAATATTAATATATCATTGAATCAAAAAGGGGTTTGAAAGTTAGTTTCTAGATAGAGTATAAAAAATATAAAAAAAAAAGGGGAAGAGTGTATATAACAAATAATGTGGTGCGAAAAGTATAGCCAATAATTTAAATATTACATAAAAAGCCCAACAACTAAAAGCTTAAGACTGTTGACAAAAAAAAGATATTTCTACCGAGCACCCCCACAGCTGTACCTGTCACCCCCTCAAAACACATGAAAAGACAATTTTATCCTTTTAACCAGTTATAATAAATTTTAAAATGAATAGTTTCAGAAATTTCAAATTATCAAAATTTTCGAAACTTTCCAAAGTTTCGAAATTCTTAAATTTTTCTATTTCAAAACTTTTCAAATTTATAAACTTTCGAAATTTTTCAAATTTGGAAACTTTGAAATTTTCCAGATTTAGAAACTTTCGGAATTATCCAAATTTAAAAACTTTCGAAACTTTCTAAATTTTCGAAATTATCCAGATTTGGAAACTTTCGAAACTTTCCAAAGTTTCGAAATTCTGGAATTTTTCTATTTCGAAACTTTCCAAATTTATAAACTTTCGAAATTTTTCAAATTTAAAAACTTCGAAATTTTTCAGATTTGGAAACTTTCGAAATTATCCAGAATTAAAAACTTTTGAAAAATTACCTACGGATCTTAGTTCGTGGATAAATTATTAATTACCAACGGAAAACCGTAAGTAAATTTGTTATTGAATAAATTTATTTTTTTAAGAAGATTCCACGTTTAGTGTATAAGTAACGTAAAAAAATAATATGTGGATAATGTTAAAAAAATACAACTCAACTTAAGTTTTCAAAATATCCTCGTATTTTATTTTTTCATTGATTGTCCGTGGATAAAGTTAAAGTAAAGTTTTCGAAACTTTCAGCTTCAAATGAAACTTTCAGCTTCACACAAAACTTCCGAAAATGTTTGAAACTTTTTTTAATTATATGTCTTTCGAAACTTTCAAAAATTTTGAAAGTGTTGATAAATTCTGAAATTTGTGATGTAAATATTCGAGAGTTTGATGAAACCATTGATAATCTAAGAAAAAATTTCACTTCGAAGATTTCAGTTTCTTCAAAACTTTCAAAAATTTATAAAAATTTAACTTCGAACATTTTAAATATTCGAATTTTATCTAAATTATTTCGAAAATTTAAATGTTTCGAATTGTGAGGTGAATTCTGTAAGTTTCGAATGAAGGGAGTGAAAAAGTGAATGGTAATTTTTTTGGGATGGATTTATAATTAGTAAAAAGGAGAATTAGGATATCTCATAAAAAAATAAAGGGTGGAAGCTCAAAGTGGGAGTGCACAGTATATTTCTCAAAAAAAAAAAAAGCTTTAAGTCCTCTTTTATTTGTTAACAAAAAGAAAGAAAAAAAAAAGAAAAGAAAATATTTGCAACGATTGCGAGGGAGATGAAGAACTGGTGGTGGTTGAGACAGCATCGCCATATCCACATCATCAGTTTCATTCTTTGATGGACTCTCTTTCTTTTTGTTTCAGCCATTACACAATTAAACTATGGGTCTCTGTTTCCGTTTTAGACTAAACACAAAACTCCACTCTCCTCATTTCTTCACTAATTCTACTATTTTCCTCTCTTCTTCATCTTCTGGTTAGTTCTCTCTCTCTCTCTCTCTTTCTACTACACCTTTAATTCACCAATCATATATGTTTTCTTCCTTTTCTATTATATACTAATCCTAATTTTAATTCTAATTATAGTAATTAACTTTATTATAATTCTTTCTCTTTATATACAGACCAATCATGCTTAACTACACTTTACTTTATACACTACATACAATCATTTAAAAAAACGTAACAATAACTTAGCTATCCTCGTGCACAATTGTGTCAAGTCGTTAGTTATATTTATAATTTACATTTCCATTTCAGTTGCTTCTAATTGTATCACTCGTGTTTATCTAATATCCATTTTAAATGGATATGATTGCGTCAAGTCCTGAATTATATTTATAATTTACGTATCAATTTCTATGCATGATTCTTTATGTGTGTGTGTGTCAGTGTTGTCAATCACTGATAATGGAAAAGAGTGATTTGTTTAAATTCTGCTATGCTATAGCGCTATAGTCGCTATTGGACAACTCGGGTGTTTGTTGGAATGTAATTTCCAGTTAGAAGAAGGATAGTGTTGTTATTTCTGTGTTTTTTTTTTTTTTTTTTTAATTTTGGGTTAAAATGTGATGTAGCTGGAGGCAGGGAAGTTTTTTTCAACCCTACTAGGTTATCTTTGCTTTCAACAGTTTATGAGGAAGGAGAAACTTTGCAGAAG
>JBBPBO010000001.1:71691102-71754623 GCA_037974295.1 Cicer cuneatum | reverse complement strand
ATTTGTTTAAATTCTGCTATGCTATAGCGCTATAGTCGCTATTGGACAACTCGGGTGTTTGTTGGAATGTAATTTCCAGTTAGAAGAAGGATAGTGTTGTTATTTCTGTGTTTTTTTTTTTTTTTTTTTAATTTTGGGTTAAAATGTGATGTAGCTGGAGGCAGGGAAGTTTTTTTCAACCCTACTAGGTTATCTTTGCTTTCAACAGTTTATGAGGAAGGAGAAACTTTGCAGAAGGATTTTGGAAAGACATTTGCATTTTCGTCATCAGCATTGGAAGCTCCACAAATGGATTTGTTGCAAGGAGGAGAAGTAACAAAGGTTTTCAACATTATCCTTTGCATACAATAAAGGTTTTAAATTGCAGTCAAGTCGCGATCTTTAATATTGCAAAGAATCGCTGTTAGATGCGGTGGCAGAGACACCAAAACCTTGATGTCATAGTCACTGACCATTTTTTCAAAAGCAACGAATACAATTTATCATTATGTTTGTGGCTAAAAAAGGAAAAAGAAATATTAAAAGATGTTTGTTTTTCAGGTAAATAAAGGAAAGAGGTCGCTTAGTAGTGTGCATGAAATAATTGATAACACACAATTACCTTTTGGGGATTCGCATTTTGGTTTGTTAATGGAGAACCTTGGCATTTTAGAAGAAACTTTTGCTGATTCTGAAGCAATGAGGTTGGAAAAGGACATTGTATTGAAACTAGAAAAGCTGGGAGCTCTTGAGTTGTTCAATATTTGTCTAACAAGATCTTTTGGAACCTCAACCGTATCAAACTGCACTAATGGAGTTCTTGAACACGTCGAAGAGAAAAAGAGAAACCTCAAAGTAGATGACTATACAGGTAAAGTTGTTGTCCAGTCTAAGAGAAAGGAAAATAGAACAAGAAGAAAGCAAGCATCGGTTGCCATAGCACCTTCCTCTCAGTCGTTGTCTTTAGAAGATAATAATCAAAGTCCATTACGTTTGCCGGCTTCTTTAGTTAAAAGAGTATCAAATACTAAAAATAGAAGAGCAGTGATTGCTCAAAGGGAGGTGGAAATGTCAAAAGGTGTAAAGGTTAGTTTATTGTCGATAAAATATTGTGTTTTGGTACTGTGCTTGTAAATTCCGTAAAAATTGAAATTCCGTACTATTATAGGTTCTAGCAGAGTTAGAGAAAATGAGAACAGCTATAGAAGAGGAAACCAAGCAAGCAGTAAGCTTGAGTAGCTGGGCAGAAGCATCTGGAGTTGATGAGAAGGTGCTGCAACGGCAACTGTATCATGGCTATTATTGTCAAGATGAGTTGATACGGAGTACTCGTTCACTAGTTCTATACTTCGCCAGAAAATATAGGGGTATGGGAATAGCTTTGGAAGATTTACTTCAGGTTTGTTCTAAGTGTCATTGTGCTTAGTTGTTTTGTTGATATTTTTATATTGTTGTGGAGGAGTTTCTATTTGGCTTTTTATCTGTGTGTTCACTCCTTTATTTATAAATTATATCACAAGAACCTGAGTTTTGTGATTAACAATTGATATATTATGGATCTAACAATGAAAATCTTGTCAATATAACTGTAAATCATTCGAGATATATGTGTGTATGAGATAGATGGAGGGATATTGGGTTGATTGATCATACCAATTCATTGATAGAAAGGTAATGCAGATATTCTTTACATGATTTAAATTGCACTTTTACCTCCATGAAGTTTTCATATAAAAAATTCAATTTCAGTGCACCTGCGAGTAATGACCTGGAATAACAGAATCAAGCACTACATATACTTGTTTTCCCCCTTTTCATGATAGAGCAAGCAGATCTTACCAACATGTATAGAAATTTGTATTCTCAACTAGCATGGGAAACATTGTGTTCTGTTGGTAAACTCCAAATAGAGAATGATTAGCGGGGCGGGAATGTACCACCAATATATACTTTTTGTATTTTTAGTGAAGAAAATGATCATTGGCATGGCATATGACCTCTCCATCATTAGTTGTAACTTAATTATTAACAGTTACAGCATTTTTGGAATCTTCAAGGAATATAAGGATTCTTAAACATGAGGCCTGGGGCCGTGGAGAAGTTACACATTTGAAAGATTCAAGGAGGCAATGTATATTCCTATATAGTCTAGATGAAAGAGATTAACGTGAAAAGCTAAGACATAGTCAAGATTCTTGGCAGAAACATCATAGTATTTGAGCCCTTTTCACCAAAAAGTCATGGTACAGAGGATGGTGGTGCTGATATTGGTGATTTTGTTGTCTACATGTCTTATGGCTTTGGGTTAATTTCACTTGTGCATTACTTTGTTGCTTATTGCTTTCTGACATAGCATTTTGTAAATACTTTATATCAGTAAAGGACAATTGAAAGTTGTAAGGTGCTTCCATCATTGATGGTTTGATCAATGTTTTCATGTTGACAATAAGTTGAAATGTAGAAATAAAACGTAAAAATCCACACATACTCAGATACTCTTTAACTCAGCTTCTAGGTAACCTAGTTGTTTTTCTCTTCATAATTCATAGGTAGGATATATAGGTGTTCTCCAAGGAGCCGAGCGATTTGACAGTACAAGGGGATACCGATTCTCAACCTATGTGCAGTACTGGATAAGGAAATCAATGTCAAGAATGGTGGCACGATATGCCCGAGGAATTACTATTCCTGTATGTTCCTCTTTTGCTTAGGAGTTTGTTTGATTTTAGTACAAATATAATCCAAGAGAGACCATGAATTTGATCCTTGTGTTCCTTTTTCTGTTTGCTGTTCTTTTTAGTGGTCAATGAACAAGGCAATAAGTCAGATACAAAAAGCACGAAAAGTCTTGAAAAGTATGTCCATGAAATACCCGGACGATCATGAAATTGCAAAGATGACAGGTCTTTCACTGGATAGAATCAGATCAGCTAGCCATTGTATGAGAATAGTTTCTTCAATGAATCAGAAAATGGGGGATCGTGGTATAGAATATATGGTAAGTACTAATATTTTTCCTATCTATGCCTCTTTTGCTACTTTTTTATTTATTTTTCTGTTGTGATCTGGCTAGTAATTTTGTTGCAATAGTTGTCATCTTTGTCATTGAAGAAGAAACCACAGGTGCGAATCCCGATACATGTCTAGGGTTATGAGAAAGGCCTATGCCTTTAGGAAAAGGAAATGAAAAAAAAAATGAAGAAAAATTACTTGTTGAGTTCATTGCATCAATACACTCCTAAAATGAGAGAGTGGTGACAACATACTCTCGAACACACTTTTTCCAACACATCTCCTATTATTGAATGAAATTCAAATAGGTTCGACTATTTTGAAATTAGGTTTGAAATAAATTTAGTGGGACCAATATGAATCTCAACCAGTGAAAAAGAGTGTAAAAAATAATGTGTTATTAATGTTTCTATTGGGTAGGTCGCTCGAGCGGGAGCCCCTATGCTATGGTCCAAGGGTAATCTTGTAAACTGAATCCTAGTATTAGTATTTAAGCACGAATTGTACACTGTAAATTCTAAGCTTGAATTATAATAGAAAGATATTGTAGGCGCTTTGCAGTTAGAGACATAAACACAGTTTGCCGAACTCCATAATCAAATCTCATGGTTCTTTGTTTGCTTTTTCATATCTATTTTCTTTTGAACCAAGATTGTTGTTCCAACACTTTCTTAGAACGAGATATTTAAATAATAGAAGAAGCATCTTTTCTTGTAATTTCTCTCAAGGGGATTATATGACCATGTATGTTGGTACATTCGTGTCTCTCAGCCATGAACACTTCATTGTGAGACTCAGGAATAATTATACTAAAATTATTTTTATCCAATATAAACTATTTTATGACATTAATTCTGCAGGGTTATATGGCCGATATGTCAATAGAGAGTCCTGAAGATACTGTCATGAAACAGCACATTAGAAAAGACATACACGATATCCTCCAAAGCTTGGATTCAAGGGAAAGGCAAATACTAATCCTACGCTTCGGCCTTAATGATCACCAACCCAAGTCTCTTGAATATATAGGGAGGATTTACAAAGTTAGCAAAGAGTGGATAAGGAAAATAGAGAAAAAAGCTCTCACAAAATTACGGAACGAAGCGAACACCTCAAAGTTGAACTATTATTTGGATCTGTAGTTTATCATTGATAAGCTTCAATGGCATGTATTTTCATCTGTATATGAGGGATGTGTACAAATTCTTAATCCAAATTTGATTGAATTCAATGCATTGTGTATCAAATAAAGTTCTTTTTATTGTTTTCTTGCTTGAAAACGTTACCTGTTGCCAATGCAGCATTTCCCCGTATAGATATTTTTCAATATGTTAAAACAATAATAGGATATAAAACAATGAATAACCAACAAAAGCAAAAAAACAAAATTAATAAGAAATAGTGAATGTTATTAATTTCTGCAGAATTGGAGAACGTTCTTGACTTCTGCATAAACGGAGAACGTTCTTGACTTGCAGAACTGTAGTTTTAAAGATTAATGTAAAATAAAATTAAAGAAAGATAAGAATAAAAATAACATCATGATATACATTTCTCTATGTAGTGTGACCTTGTATCTTCTAGTATTGAGAGTTCAACAATACAAGTTTCTTCCTCACTTATATATACTCTGAGTTTTCTCCTTAATCTCTCTTCTTTCTAATTTCTATAAATTCCTATAGAAATTAGATAAACCTATATACTTCTTGGCACACACCTACAAGTGTATTTTCTATTTATATTTATAGTAAGCTAGAACAAATTAATTTAAAGTAACTTCTTAAGAGAAAATATAACTAACTTCTTAAGCTTCACTCTATGATGTTAATTATTTCTTGTTTCTTATGTGGTCATTGTAAAATTGTATTATTTTTTTTTGCTTTGTGTGGCATTGAGCATAAATGATTTTGCTGCCTCCGAAGACCGAAGCTGTTTTTGTTTTTGGACTTTGGTCTATTCTCAAGTCTGCAACACCTGGTTTTCAAGGTATTGTCCGGTGTGGGTCTTTTGTGAATCCTCACGGTTTAGGGTTTAGTTTTTATGAAAAGGAGCCTCTTTATTCTCGTTGGATTATACTCGATGGTGGAACTTTTGTAAGTTCTACTTCTCCATGTATGCATAAACCTTGTTGACTTTATCTTGATTTGTTGTCGGTAGTGAAACTTCTCGCTTAAGAGCAAATTTACTACTACTCCAATGAGGCTTAAACCTTGTTGGTATGGCCTTGATATCATCTTTGGTGGTGAAATATCTTGTTTTGAGGGTAAGTTTGCATCCCCAGTGGAAGGCTTGTTTTCTTCGGCAAACAATCTGGATTCTCTTTTGTCCTAGTACACTGTGTAATCTTAAAAGACATGATATCTTATGATTCTTTTTTCTTACTAAAATGTGGTCGGTTCATTTCATTTAGCAATAAAAGAGGAAATACAATTGCAGCAAAAAAACAAAAAAGAGGAAATACAGTGGGAAACTTCAATGGAAATCAGCAGCCCTGTCCCAGGTATAAGCAACTTTATAGCCTCCCTCTTCGTAAAAAACAACTGAAAAGTTGCAAATGTAAGACTGAATTAAACTGAACTTACAGCATGATGTCATACGATGAACAACAAAAATACTATCATATAATTAATATTTATTTAAACAAGTCAATTTGTTAGGTCTGAGAGGATTTTTAACAATTTTTATTAAAACAATATTTTTGGAATGGCCCTCCCCGTGTGGATACACCAGTTTTCAACTAGTTACTTCGAAACAATCTAATCTAATTTGGCCACTTCCATTTTATTTTATTTTTAAATAAACTAAGATATCATTTACACAATTCTAAAAATGAATCTCTTGAAATAATTGAAAAACATTTAGAGAGTTAACATCTTTCAATATATCTTAATTTAATTCGATCCTTTTTATGTTTCTTTTGTTTGTAGACGAAATAATAAACACTACTAATAAAGTCACATATGAAGTAAAAATCTCAATTTGAATTCAAATAATCATAGAAAATATTCAATTTGACAATATTGACATTATCAATTGAAATAAGTCCTACATATTAATCTCTTTTATTTCTATCCCTATTTAATACTTAATAATGATATACTATATGATCTTATAACAAGGTTGTGAAGGATATGCAAAAATATAAAACTTGTATTTCCTATAAATTAAACTAAAGTATGATCGAACTTGTTGTGGGCTTATATTTGAAGTAGTAATAAAGTGCTAAGAGCTTGTTTAGTCTTATATAGTTTAAATCCCTCTGGGACAGTAATAAGAAAGTTTTATTCCGTACCCCCACAATTATACCTATACCTCCACAAATTTTTTAAAATGTCACAATTATCCTTCATTTTTTTTTATTATTTTATCAAATTAAAATTTACTTTTTTTTTACCTTCTACCGGAAAACTTGAAAAAAATTTTCCGGAAAAGACGCGAATATTTTACATTATCGGAAAATTTTTTGACTAAAAAAAAAAATTTAATTTGATAAAATTGTAAAAAAAAAGTGAAGAGTAATTTTGGCATTTTAAAAATTTTGTGGGGGTATAAATATAATTGTAAGGGTATGGGATAAAACTTTCCGGTAATAAACACGATTAATAAAAATTTTCCTTTTCTCCAAATTTTTTTAAAATAAGAACTTGTTGTGGGCTCAAAGCCCAAAGGTGGTTGAGCTATGATCCAACCCAACGAATCACGGTAATGTTTTTTCTTCCATGAAAGTTGCTTTGATGCCAAACAAAACACGAAGGAACGAACGAAGAAGAAACTACATAGAACCGAGTGCTTCATTTATACCAATTCAATTTTGTTTTGTCGATCGTTGTCGTCGACGGCTATTAGTAGTTACAAATAATAAAGCTTCATCGATTTAATTTTTGCAAGAAAAGAAAAGAAAAGAAAATGGGTTTTCCTTCGGAAATTAGGGACGTTTGGGTTTCCAAAAGAAATTGTTTCATTATTGCTTCTCCAGACGAGGAGAGGAAGCTTTTAAGATCTAAGAAATGTACTCATGGTATTCTCATTTTCATTTTTTACTTACTTCACACTTTTTTTTTATATAAATATTAATTAATACATCATCATTATATGCATCATGCATCATTGTTTCCATTTGTTAAATTAATTGGTTGATTATTATATGGACAGAGAGTGAGAGGTATCGGATGAAATGTATAGAACATGAGATCCCTTTCAATTTCATCTTATGTTAAACAGAAATCTTTTTACTTAACTCAAAAAAATAAACAATCCTAATGGAATCCACATCAACTAGAGCTATGACTAAAATTATCTTTAGTTTGGGCAATCCTCCTCCGTTGAGCTAGCTTTGGAGTCGAACTAGGCCTAAAGTCTAAATTTTCTAATATGCTATCTGAGTCTATCATATATATGTTATCGGTCCACCTGGATTTCTTGAGTTAGCTTTTGGAGTATGTTAGGCCTGAAACCCAAATTCTAAGACAAAAAATGGAATCTTATATTATTTCCCGAGTTGGAAAATAATTCTTGAATGGTGGCATAGAACCAGCGTTGTCAAGTAGCAACTATAGCGCTATGGTGTATTGGAATTTTAATAAACCGTTATTGTTATGCAATACGCAATTTAATAAAAAAGTGTTGTCAAATAGCAGTGCTATAGCACTGTAGCGTAAAAGAATTTGAAAAAACTCCAATTTTTTTGCAATTGACAGCACTGCATAGAAAAACTACTACTTGAACACTTTTCTGCTGATTGGCAAAAGCAATGTTAAATTTTATTGAAGTAGCTTGAGGTAATGCATGCTTTTTCTGGCAATACATGAAATAAATGTCTTTAATTCTTTGTCTTTAAGATTTTCATTTTCATAAATAGAGCAGGGCATATGTAGCAACATGTTATCTAACATTATTGTGATATCCATTCAAAGTTTGTTAGAGATTATCAGAGATATGAGTTATATACCCTTCAGCCTTTTCTTAATATGCAGAAGGCGTGATTGCTGGATTCAAGGCAGCTTCTGTTGCATGCGTCGTCAGTGCTGTGCCTACAGTAAGTGACTTATCTTTCTGGAGACATGTGTTACTAAAAAAGATACTGTGCTATACATTTTTTTTACACAATGTTTATGTTGTTTCTTGGATGAAACTTTCACTTAGTAATTACCGGTTAATAATAAGTTGTGCCATGACTCATGAGTTCAATAATAAGGGGTTAGATAGAGGGAGGTATCTCCTTTTTAAGAGAGTTTTGGTGGCCATGGTTATCAAAACGAGTTTCAAATTGTGAATCGATAAACCTATTTTTTGAATCGTGAATTGAGTCTTATTATGAATTCGAAGATACATTCAAGATTCAAATCTTAAATCAAATAACAAAAAAAAGTGGTTGGTTATACAAAGTTGACAAAAAAGTGGTTGGTTAAACTAATTATAGTGAATCGGGATTCATCATAATGAATCAGAATTCAAGATGAGGTTCATGTCCCATATAGATACACACTAGAGATCCATAATGATTGGTCTCAGTTTTGTATCGAACCGAGATACGACTCGCATGTAAGATACGGAGAACCATGGCTGGCCTTTTGGCATTCAGAAGAGTAGACTCTTGAAGCTCTATAGTGTTGTAATCAAGGGTATTTTCCCTGTTCCTTTGTAATTAGAGACCAAGTTCCTATCACAATCACCCTAATGTTGTACCAGTGTTGTTGATTGCGGAAAGCCAAAAATATGCCATTTTAAGTTGCCATAAAACTCCATGGCTCCGCCATCCTTTACAAATTGGCCATGGCAGTTGTCAGAAAAATCTCCACAGCAGTCCACTACAACATTGTCATTGCCATATTCAAAAACACTGTTGTAGTCAAAATTGATCTTGATTGATTGAACTTCCATATGGCTGGTTTGAGTTGAAGACCAATTCACCTTTCGAAATCTCTTTTCGGGTTAACTTCTGAAACCTAATTAGCAGTATGATTAAGAAATATGGCAAGTGCAACCCTCAAGATGTTTGTGGATGATAATGAATTATGTTGAAATTGGAAGATAACATTATTTCATTCTATGTCTCTCCATGAATTTAAATTTTATTCGATGTCTAACTTTTCAAATTCGCAGTTGACTGCTGTTCGCAAGATTCCATGGGCAAAGGCGAACCTCAATTATACTGCTCAGGCACTTATCATATCTGCTGGTACGATCTCAACTTAAAATAACCAAATAATTGATTCAAGAGAGATATACTATTATGTTTTGTATGAAGAAAAATAAATATTTTCAATTGTAATTTCTGTATGGTTATTTGTAAAATTAGCTACGAAGCAATAAATTGCAATACGACATATTAACAAATTCATATATTCATCATGCATATACTTTATGAAAAGGATTGCTTTCTTTTCAAAATTCATGAAGAATGAAGGTGGCTCATCTGTTGCTGCCAATCCACTTGAAATTCATAATTTTTTATAAGCTTTTTGCAAAGTGTTTGGATGCATATTAACACTGGTCCCTGGTTGGTGAACAGCATCCATTGCAGCATACTTCATCACTGCTGATAAAACAATCTTGGAATGTGCAAGAAAAAATGCTCAGCTTGAAAATTCTCTGAGACACAATCGTGACACGGATTCATCTTAGATACTTCTATACTCATCGCAGGTATTGGTGAGTGATTGTGCTACTTGTAATATTCAACCAGTAGGCCTGTTGCAAAACTTTCCTTTCTGGGTCTGACTCGAATGGATTTGAAGGTGTATATTCTTAAATAAAAAAGTTCTTTGTTGTTGTTGTTGTTGTGTAACAGTTATATTTGGAATTGTCACTACAGTAATCAGTTGGTGACTTCATAATGAGAATTTTGTGGAATTGATATACCTGGTTTTATTTACAAGTTGATGTACCACATTTTTGTTAATTTAGAGAGCTTGTTTAACTGAGCTTTTGTTGTTTCTTTCATTTGGTAAATTATTTCCTTTAAAAATTCCATTTGTTTCATATACACACTCTTTGATTGGAAGAGCATTTATAAGTGATATGCTATAATTTGAATTATTTGTTTTTGATACAAATATATCATGGATGTTGTTGTTGCATATATGTTATAGTCATGTGGATCATGAATCACAAATCATCAAAGTAGTTGACGTTTGAATTTCTCATAGCTATTTTAATTGTGATTGATATTAGATATCAGATAGGAATAATCTAGGATAACAATCATTTAAAGAGGGAAATGAAGGATATGAATTGATGTTAGGTTGTAATTAATGTCAACCTGCATTTTCTTTAATAAAGAAGAAAATCAATATACAAGACAATAAGAGAACTACAAACGCCAAAGGACTAAGCTGGCAAAAATCTGATTTTGCACATATCAAATGAGTTTATGCCTTGAAAGAACCCCACAAAGTTATGAGCAAGGATGAATTTGAGAAATGCCTGAGAAATGTTTTACATTATATTCAGCTAATTTGAGAAATATTTTACAAAATCGAGGATAAAATTGGAATATTGATAGTTAGGGACTAAATAGAGAGTGCCCTACAAAATTAAAAATCATTTGTGGTTTACTAAATTAAACATATTAGCCTAAATAATTGTGATATAGTTAAAAGGTGCTGTTAAGTAGAAATTAAATAAGAAAATTGCATTTGTAAGGCCTAGCTGCCAAATGTCAACATTGTTACTATATGATATTAATTTTTAACTAAATACATCAATTTTTCAACAACTTTTTCATTTATATTTCATTCTGGATGAAATATTTTTCAAACACACCTTTTAGTAGTACTTGTGTGGAGCATGTGTCAAATACAAGTAAAATATATGTTGACATGTTTTATTGATAAATTACAGATAATTATATTTATATAGTACCTAAAAAATTTTGTTGGCTTAAATGTAAATACTGGTTTATGAATATACCTTATTGTAGGAGTCTATAAAGGATGAGTTAAGTCACGTTTGATATGTCTCTTACACGATCTTCAAAATTAGATTGAATTAATTTTTAAACTAGATTTGTCTTTTAAACTGATGAGATACAAGTTTAATAAAGAAGAGACAATACAAAAATAAGATCATATTGATCTCAAGACAATTCACCTAATAGTAATAAATAAACATTTGTTTTTAAAAAATTAATCAAGAACTAACTCATAAGTCATATAATATGATAACTCATAAGTCATATAACATGATATGACACATTTCATAAGAAAAAAGTGACATAAGTTAAAAAATTATATTTAACGATACAAACATTATCACATAATCGGGAGAGTGATTGTCTTCACAAGTATATTTTAAATATAACAAGTAGAGAGTCATTGTTTATAACCTTCACAAGTAATTTTTTAGAGAGTCACAAATTTTTTAGATAACTCATAAGTCATATAATATGATATGACACATTTCATAAGAAAAAAGTGACATAAGTTAAAAAATTATATTTAACGATACAAACATTATCACATAATCGGGAGAGTGATTGTCTTCACAAGTATATTTTAAATATAACAAGTAGAGAGTCATTGTTTATAACCTTCACAAGTAATTTTTTAGAGAGTCACAAATATTGCTTTCATTTATTGTATATATTAGCTTCTCAATTTCATATTATGTTTTATTGTAGGTGGAAAACCAAGAAGACTTGTTATGATCCCATTAATTATAAAAGCATTGATGATATTGATTTTTGGGTGATTGAGGAAAAACCATCTGCTGAACTTGATATTAATGAGATGGAGAATATTATATATCAAGGTAATGCAATTCCAATAGTTGATGATTTATTGAGAAACAATGAAGGTTAATGTTTTTAAGTATATAACTTATTGAGTATGGTTTTCATGTATTTGAAACAATCAAATTAATTTTTTCACTTGTTTGTTATTTAATAGGTGATGAAGAACTTGACACTACAACGTTTGCTGCTGAAGGAGATCATGGCGGTTCAAATGGTGAAGATATTGTCATATTTGATTATGGAGAAACCGACCCCAATGAATATGATGATTGATAGTTTGTTTCAATTATTTAGATTATGCGTGTTTGAATAGATGTTATATTATTTTTTTGTTATTGAACTTAATTGTTAATGTAATTTGATTTGGATACAACCTTTATGGTTAATGGATTAATGTTTTAATTTTATACAGATTTCCATAAATTTTTAGTCTTTATAACATCTCATTATTTTGTTTTAAATTTTTATAAAAAAATTCATCAATTTTTAGTCTCTTAAAAATTTTCATTTTCATTTTTACTTTCTGATTTTGATATAACTATTGTGTATTTTTGAATTTTTAAATAATTTGTTTTAGTAATGTTTAGAACATATTTAACAACTATTTTGTAGAAGTTTAGAATTTTTAACTAAATAATGAATTAAATATGAATTTTTAAGAATTAGGAATTAAAAATGAAAATAAAAATTTTTAAGGGACTAAATATTAGTTCAATTTTTAATTGTATAAAACTATAAGTATCATGTAACTTTTTGTTAACAATTATTTTATATATTTTTTCAAAATAAAAAAATATATATTTAATTAAAAATGTTCCGACATTTGAATTTTTAAGCACACCAGCTTAATTACCAATCCAATTTTGATTATCTTGATAACACTGCAAATTCAAATTTTTTTCCAATATTCATTTTTTTTAATATCACTTTTCTCTTACATCAAAATAATTTTTTTTTATTACTTTAATAACATACTCAATTAGTGCAAAATCACAAATCTTGATTTCAATTTGTATTATATTTAATTAATTTTTATAATATTAATTGATTAATATTTAAATAATGTTATACTATGATAATTATAATTTTCTATATAAATCACCTATGAAATAAATATTTGTTATTAGTCGAGATTGACGTACATAGTTGAAATAGAAATAGAAATTATAAAAACCCTCATGTGCTTTGTTAGGATTTCAAACTAAACTGAATGCAAAGAAATTAAATGAAAATGAAAACAATAATACTAACAAAAAGGATACAATCTAAGTAAAATGCCACTTTCTTGGATGAGATCACAGCCATAGATTCTAAGGGTGGTTTCAGTAGCTTCATCTATGCCATCTTTTCTGGAGGGTGAATTTGTTAGCTGCTCATCCGTGAGGTAAAATGTGTCAATTGCTGTGTAGATCATCTCTTTTATCCTCCCTCCACCTTAACACAATCATAATAAGGTTTCATGAAATTTTTAAAAATAAATAAAAAAAGAGAAACTTGAACTTTGTTGTTAAAATATAATCAACTTTAGAAGTGATAGAAGCTAAATTGAGAGACTATTGAAACCAAAAGATTAGAGACAAGAAGCACCATAAATGGAGAAATTAGAAGTGGTAGGAGCTAAATATGCTGATCCCTGTAGTTTTATCAAATTTTCAAGTTCCTATAGTTTAAAATGATATAAAAATCCTTATAATTTAAATTTTTATCAACTCTTAATACTCTGTTAACTTATCTTTTCCACGACACTCGTTTACTTGGGAAAATCATAAGGAGAGACGGTAAACGTGATAATAATAATAATAATAATAATAATAATAATAATAATAATAATAATAATAATAATAATAATAATAATAATAAATTAATAATAATAATAATGTCAATATTTCTAGGAGTGTTCATGATTCAAAACAAAAACCAACTTGTACCACATTAATGGTTTAGTTCAGTCCATAAAAACTAGATGATTTTCGAAACAATTCCAATTCGAGTCATATCCGGTTTTGAACCAAAAGATTATTTGTTCCAAATGAGAATCTTTCAGATGCAACACAAATCAGATTCAAATTCACCTAACAAATCAGTAGCAGTAATCAGACCAATAAACTAACTGGTGTAGCAATAAAAGCCCATTCTGATTTTCTTTTTGATTGAAAATCCCATTCTGCCTTTGATCCCAAGTAAAACAGCATTGAACCAGTTATGTGGAGGTAAGCTAATGTGGTTGTTTATGTGCCTTTTTACATTGTTGAGAAGGAGTTGGTGATTTGGAGTTTTTACGTCTATTATCTTCTGTTTCAAGTTCAAGAACTAGAAAACAAATTGCACGAGTACGTGGAGTGTTACTTTGGTGAGGCCAGAAGAACACGAGGCAGTTGAGCGTATGTTGTTAGAGAAAATAAGTCAGTGGAGGAATCGTAAAAGAATATTATGGGATTTATGGGATACACTCACTGAGAACTCGCCTAAGAATCCCAAAGTATTTAAGGTTTCTTTCTTGTCTTGTCACTACTATAGTTGTTTTTTTTATTGTAATATTGTGCATACTACAACTAATACTACTATCATGGAACATTGCAGGAGGATCTTGGCATAGAATACGATGAAGATGTTGGGGTGAATTTGGATTCATACAATGACCTGATCCTGCAAGGTAAGAAGCGGACAAGGGGGCAGTGATATATTTATCGAAACAATGAAGTCTTTCCTTAATTAGTAACACAAGAATATAAATTATTTGGAGTTCTGACCTTACTGAACATGAATGCAAATTACATTGTCAATGTAAGTCTTTACAATTTAGAATTGGTTTCGGGAATTTAGCGCCCTTTATGTAACAAGCCAAACTCACCAGAGGAGGGTCTTGGTACAATATTATTATTTATATCACTTTGGACGCTGAAGCAGATTGCATTGCATAACATGCTATCCTTGTATATTCATGTTTCAAGGACATAACTATTGATTTCGTCTAATGTTAACATGATATATCTCAATTTTCAGGTTTTCAATTTGAATGTTCACTTAGAAATAACTATTTAATTAAGAAATTTCAACTTGAATGGTGAAAATTCATGTTTCAAAGACAAATAAGCAATTTCACTTAAAAATATCATGATTTTCAGGTTTTTTGGGTACTCATTTATGTGAATGGTCAAATATCAACTTGTTTTATATGTCTTTTTCTAAAGGGTGGTTATTTTTCTTTGATGATAGATTTAAAAAGAAGTTAGAATGTATGACTCTAATTCTATATCTAACTAAATATATTAATTGTGTAAATGCTTAAAATCCATAACAAAATTCTGATGGTATATATGCAATACAAAAAATAATGACCGAAGCAATTCCAAATTTAGCTAGGCTACTAGCAAGCTCATATTTGATATGCAACATTGCACACTATTTGCACTCATGCTCAATAACTGAATCATGAATCCCTGTGTTGTATTCAAATTTAGTTGCCTAAAACCTGATCTAACCTCTCTACCAGGAGCAATACACATCGAAGGTATTTACGTAGAAGGATGATTTGTATTATGTTTATTATTGAATTTATCATCACTCTCATAAAAAACTATTTCTTTTTCAAAACATCAACTTTAATTTCAATATCCACCGAGGCAACAGTCCCCTTAAAAACATCAACTGAATTGCAACTTAAGATACCTTTTGGCTTCTTTAACTCATTTACATCTCTGTTAATTTTTTTTTCTTGAGTTTCACTAAGGATTTCATATTTGTCCAATACTTTTCTTGGTTGGAGGCTTGGACTATTATGATCATCACGATTGTTAGATTGTGAAACTTCTAAAGTTGCTATTGCAGTTGACTCACAATCTGCTTGTACTTTTGGCTATCCATAAAGGATTCAAATAAGTCCTCATCTTTTACTCTATCAGTCAAAATGTATATATTACTAGGTGTTGATTCTCTAACTAAGACTTCAAAACATTGGAAAAAAAATGCAATCTGACATCATTTCTTCAAAATTTTCAATCAAAATGTCTACTCGAACCAAGAGAGGGAGAGAGAGAGAAAATAAAAATTTGATTGAAACTAACACAATCGGATATAAAATATTTGAGTTATTGAAACAGAATATATGAGGATCTCTTAGAATTCATTGTTTGCATTACAACAAAGATAAAAGAGACAATTACAATCTTAGTCAGTTAAAGAGTGCCTAACCTCCCCTGTTCCAATCCCAATACCAGCCTGCCTTCAAAACTACTTGTAAACCCCTATTAAAACTCCTCAAATACATGCTTTGCTTAAATGCCAGAGGCCCCACCACTAATTACAATATTATGTCACCTAAGCAGAATCAATTACCCCAGCAATAACTGCAGCCCCATCTCTTTTTTTCTTACATAAACTTTCTCAAATCTTCCTCCTACAACAACATTTGACTCATTCATTGGAGGATTCCTATCAATACCCACCTTTTCAAAACTCACTTTGTCCCCAAGGTGAAAAAATGAGAAATGTTTCTTGCAATTCATCCTAATTCTCTCATGAGTTTTCACAATTGGGCAATTATTCCCACTTCACCAATATCTCCAATTGATCACTCGCCTTTTGCCTTACAGTTAAGCTTCAGGTTAAGCTTGTAGTTCCCAATCCTCAGCCAAAAAGGATGTCAGAGGCTAGACCGTAGTTTCAGCAGAGGCAACTTTCTTCAAGAGTGAAGCATGGAATACTGGATGCGCCCTACCGTCTTTTGGCAATTGTAGCTTGTAAGGGCTATAGTACCATGGACTTAGGTTTTGGTTAATTCTCTAAGCCAATTGCTTTAGTTTGTAAGGTTGTATCTTAAAAAATATCTATTGTTGTACCTGATATTCAACTTTTCTTCTATGTTGATCTGCTTGTTGTTTCATCTGATTTTGAGCTTTAATCAAATATTATTTCAGTTCATCAGTAAGTTGGTTTCTGATAGAAATGGGTTGGGGCCCACAAATAATGAGGGGGATTTGTTAGTTAATAGAGATGAGATGAGACCTAAGCAGTGGCAAATATATGTGAAAAATAATAAGAAAGGAAATATGTGATAGCTGACACAGTTAGTTAGTATTGTTGAGACAAAAATCTCATTTTAAAGGTTTTAATGATGAACAAAATCAAGTTAATTAATCTATAAGTTATGATTCTAAATCATAAATTATTTAACATATTTTCTTGAGTGTTTTGTAATCTAAGATATGTTTCAAATACAACAAGTTGAAAAGAAGAATTAAAAAGAATCTATGTTGTCGTAACAAAGTCAAGAAAAAGCATAAACCAATAGTGTTGCATCTCTGTCAAGAACGATCTTGAATTCTTCAAATTTACAAATCCTTCATGTGAACAGACATATGATCAGACCTTCATAAAAGAAGACATGTTAACATATCACAATTAAGTAACAAAATCTGAACAAGCAAAGAATCCGTGATCGGAATCTGTAAAATGCAAATCAGAACCTTCAAACAAA
Organism: Cicer cuneatum; assembly: GCA_037974295.1. Taxonomy (NCBI): domain Eukaryota; kingdom Viridiplantae; phylum Streptophyta; class Magnoliopsida; order Fabales; family Fabaceae; genus Cicer; species Cicer cuneatum. The sequence continues at coordinate 71,737,422 of JBBPBO010000001.1, read as the reverse complement.
AATTCAACATAAAAAGTAACAAGTTGCTAGCTTGAATGTGCAAGAAACTAAGAGATACTATAAAGCAAGCACAAAACTGAACAAAAGGAGGAACTGCATCACGAAAAGATGTGATGAAAGTCTGAAGCAAAATCAAAAGCAGAAGAATTGACAAAAATAAAAAAAAAATTCCAAAACAGGAAATGAAGAATGTTCTGAAGATCAACAGGAACAGTCTTCGTTTAATTGTGTCACATGCATATAAACTCATAGCCTTTAAAACCTGTTTTCAAACAGTTATATGAGCTGGCAAATACCCTAAAAAAGCCTATAAAAGGAACTCTAAGGCAAAGGAAACATTATCAGATTCAAGTGCAATCAATCTCCATTAAAAACATCATTCTTGAGTATCATAAATTAAAAAACAGCAAGCTAAGCTTCAGTTTTTCTGTTATTAGATTAAAAGATCAAGCTCCAGAATCTGAGTGCTGAAACTCAAACAAGTGTTGAGTAACCGCTGATCAAATCAAACTCCTCTCAAATCATGTTATAAAATCCAAACACTATATAGGTAGAGATAGTGTGAGGAAAATTGTAAAATCCTTGAGTGTAAAAAGGATAAGTGTAATTACATTTCCAAGTGTTGGGAGATAATCTATGCATATCTTTCAAGGTGAAAGACAATCTGTTGTAATAGATCAAACCATTTGTGGGAAAAACAGGAGCGATCTTGTTTTGACCATATTAGTGAAAAAGCTCACAAGATTGTGAGGACTGAACGTAGCCCACATTGAGTGAACTAGGATACATCGTTGTGTGAATTCTCTTTCTCTCATCTTCATTTTAATTATCACGTGCACATCACTGATCACACATTAAAGTTTTTATTTATTCTAGCAAAGAACAATCTGCTTCTGTTATTTATCAAACCAAGATCAATCTTGAGTTTTAAAATTCATTGCATAAATTTTTAAGTTATCACAATTCAAACCCCCTTTCTTGTGATCAATATTGTCATTTCAAGTATTCCCTTAATAAATAGTAATGGATGGAGAATTAGTTTGGAGGTTATCATTTTCAGTTTTCACCTTATAGATTGGGCAGTGAGAAAATTGTTTTCTCTAACTGAGGAGCATTAGCTTTGGAAGCATGCATATTCATTGTGTTTTTCACACTAGTCATGACCCATTTATACATGTTTTTATCGCGCAAATATAAGCATCAATATTCCCATGTATCTAAGTATCTTACTTGAAGCAAAGCTCGTTCATGATGACCAAGTCGAACAAGTTCAAAGACGTTAGACCGGGCATGTCTAAGGCGAAAATGGCACTAGTTCTTAACAAAATCGAAGTGTGACATGTCAAGGTTATAGATTGACTTTAACTTTGAAGTGTTGAAGATTCTACCAAAAAGAGCATATAGCTTCTTACCCATCTACACGTACCTGATTAGCTCTGAATAAGTTTCGCTAAAAGAAAAGATGTGAATGAGAAAGAGCAAAATAACGCACCCAAGTGAAGTTGATGGCAATGCCAATATCAATAGCAAAAGCAGGGAGATCTTATGGAACAAATTATCATGCTGCAACTTGTAAGCTGTGTTTTATGAGAAAAAATGAGCTTCAATGAGGAAATACTCCATAGTCCAAAAAGCATTTACACCTGAAAATAAAGCACTTGCACCTCTCTTCATAGTACATATTTAATGATTGTCATTTTTATATTTCTCAATTTTGTATGCTTTGTTTTAGTCAGAGAACTAAACAAATTAACTAACGAGTTAAAGTTCTTTTGCAATATAATAACTAAGAGATGGAATACTTTTGCATCCTTAATAAATAATTTTTGATTTTAAAATAGTAATTCTTTGTATTATTTTTTTTATTATATCCGTAAATAACACATTCCTACTTATTATTCTTATCTAAATAACATTAAAATTTTAATTATGAAAAAAATTAAATTTTCTTTTATAAATAAGCGTCTGCATATTAATTACCATAAATATCATAGATATAAGCATAACTTAAAAGTCAACATTTTAAGGGAAACCATTAATACAAGAGAATAAATATTTATATCAGACATATAGTACATAAAAATTTAATTTTTTAAAACAAAAAAAAATAATATATGCAAACCAATGAAAGTAATTGAGTGCTTAGTACACAAAAGCCGAATAAACTGAGTGCTTAGTACACGAGCCGAATATTCTTCCTTTGTGAATAATAAGCAGGAGATCAAAGTTCACGTTTATATATTTTTATATTTTTAACAAGGGGAGATAGGGTATAAGTTATTGAATACATCAATACATCAAAGGCTCTGCAATGCTTGATCAACAGACTTTGACAAGCATCAAGGTTCATGGAAACGACCTATGCACATCTTCTAAGTTACGTCAATGATGTCTATGCCGATCCTTCTCTCTTGACGAGTAAGAGGAATTGTAGTAGTCACGGTCTGAAACATGAAAATGTGTTAAGCAAATTATATACCAAAAGGAAGAAAGCAAAAAAAAAAAAAAAGCAAATCCTAAACTCAAGAAGATGCATACCATGATATACAGAATGGCGTTTTGATTTCTCTGAATATCCTGCATCCAATACAAAAACTAAATCTTAATCTATGTACAAAGCAAAACAATAATCACACATAAACTCTATAAAAATACCTAAATCCTTTGCCCTCTCCCTAGTACGATGACCACGATCCTTAAGTTTGACCCTTTCAGTTTCCTCTCGTTCACGTTCTTTGTCAGAATCCCTTCCCCAATCACGATCTCTAGATTTTATTCTGTCCCGATCCCTGCGTAACTCGCCACCAGCCTCCATTTTACGGTCTTGTTTGGACTTCAGCGTGGGTTCATCTTTTAAATCTCTCTCAGATGTCATACCTTTGGATTCATCATCAGATTTCCTGGCATCGTTCAACTTATCACTGGCTTGTTTTACCGAAGCACCCTTGCTACCACTCATGTCAACGTTAGCTTCTCCGAGAGCTCCCTTTAGCGCTGACGTCTCAGTATTAATCGGTGACATACTTTCAGGAACATCCTGCAGATTGGCAATGATTTCAAATATATTTTATCAAAACCATACGTTGATTACAGGAAGCATCAATATACAGGTTTACATAAGAAAATATTGCACCTCTAAGGCAGGATAACACAAGAATAAGGATTTGACTCCTCCAAATAAGGGATACACTTTAAAAGATAAAAATTACAGTGCTTATAAGTTGATTGAAAACATAAGTATATATTTTAAGAACTACATTATTCTTGACACATTTACATACATGAAAAATAATTTATCACTATTTCAACCGCACTTTAGAGGAGCATAATTTCAAAATGAGAAGGGAAAAATTGACCATCACCTTTGCAGTTGACTGAGACTTTGATTCCAATGATTTGTTGGAGAATGTAAATGAGTCCCCATCTTTGCAAACTGGTATATATTGTGCCTTTGGAAGGCTATAAAGGTGAGCCAAAACCCTGCAGACTTCATCAATACCGGACTTGTCTGCATCAAATGCTTTCCACCAAGGTGGGTTCTCAGGAAGGGGTACTTGAAACCTACGAGCTGCAGCATATACAACTCCACAAGCCACAACCTCACTCTTAAATCTAATGCACAGTGTAGTGCGCAAACTGCATAAAAAAGATAAATAGGTAGGTATGTAACTAAGAATCAGCACGTGTGTTGTTCTATAAAAAGCATTGAATACACATAACAAAAGAAACTAGCACAAATTGTAGTCAGGCAATTAAATTTGTAAAAAAATTATTTTACTCCACTACAACTATGTCATATGATAAGATGTCTGTCACAAGATTACAAGAAGCATCAATATATAGTCAGTAGGAGATAGAGTAGTGCAGGAGCCGACTCCCAATACGCTATGGCGGTGTAGTGGGTGGCGGTATGGCCGCTACATTGAAGCCTAGGAAACTATTCAAGCACATTTAAAGAAGTTAAAAAAAATATTGACAAATTTTTCCATATTATGTTTCTTCTCAACCTGGTAATGCGATATCAACCTGGTTATTTTACTTTTTCATTGTGCGCAATTTTTTGCAGCGCTCTGTTTTTTAAAGGAATATTCCATTCTCAGCTACTGCTTCTTCTTCTCACCCGTTCCATGTTCTCGGCACTCATTCCCCTGTTATCTGTGCCAACATTCTCTTATTCTCTACAACTATTCTTCTCCTACATGTTCCTTTCTTCTCAGCAGCCATAACAGTCCCATATTATGGCACCATTTTAGTCTCAACCAACACTTAGCAATGACCTATAGGCTACAAAATAGAATAATGCACATAACTAAACACATTCATAACTAATCATCAGAGGTCATTGCTAAGTGTTGGTTGAGACTAAGATGGTGCTATAATATGGGACTGTTGGTGCAGAAACAGTAAAATAGAGCATAATTATGGTTGCTGAGAAGAAAGGAACAGGGAGGAGAAGAATAGTTGTAGAGAATAAGGGAATGTTGGCATAGATAATAGGGGAATGGGTGTCGAGAACATGGAACAGGTGAGAAGAAGAAGCAGAAGCTGAGAATGGAATATTCCTTTAAAAAAACAGAGCGCTGCTAAAAATTACCCACAGTGAAAAACTAAAAAAAAACATGTCCAGAAAGGATGATATCACATTACCAGGTTGAGAAGAAAAATGACATGGAAAGATTTGTCAAGATTTTTTTTAACTTCATTAAATGTGCTAAGTAAGATTTCAATACGAGAAAACCTTCAGAACTTTAACATACAAAAGATACAGTCTAATTCAGGGATCTTTTGGGACTATAGGAGTAATGAATCATGGGGTACAAACAGTGTCAGATGGAATATGGAAGCATGTCAGGAATAATAATAATAATTATTATTAAAATAATAATAATAATATCTACAACAATGTACCTATCATTAGCCAGATTCCAAGCTTCTTGCCTCAATTCTGGAGGTGTTTCAAGGGTAGCAAGGTAATTTGAAATAAACTTGTGCGGATGCTCAACATGACAAATAAATCCCATTTCTTTCAAAATATGTCTCTCTGTTCTGCTCAGCTCCATTTTCAATTCAACGTATTTCTGTTCAACAAAATGAAAACAAAATCATTCAAAAGACTAAATTATTGAAATGATATTCATAGCATGTATGTGATACGGTAGATAAATGATTAACGAAAAATTCAGAAAACAATTATAATGATCATCCAAAAGAGACTGAGCTCTCATACAAGTTAAATCAGAACTGAGCTCCAGGCTGAGAGAAAAGAAACACACTCTCTACTTATGATTGATGAATGAATGGCAATCCCACTACGCTCAGATTACTTTATTGGAATATCCTAACTAACTGCCAGGTTAGCGGATTTCTAATTCTCTCCCTTCGAATCTTTCTTTTTCTTACCGCTCATACACCTTCCATATCACGGGCCTGTCATTCTTAAATCCCATTAATGCATTTGTATCAGACCCACAATTTGAGCCTAAATTCAAGATTCCCGATCAAAAGGTGACTTCCAATTTAGTGGCAGAAAAAACCTTAAACCCTTCACATTCTTGCGCACAGGTCAATTAACAACAATCATCAGTTTATTTGGATAAAGACACTCCCTTTGTCTAAGGGTCCCAACAGAAAGTGATCCATGAATGAATGCCAATCCCACTACCCTCTTATCACGTGCTAAGTTAACTGCGGTTAGCATATTTCTAATTATCTTCCTTTTGCTCTTTCTTTTTCTTACACTCATACACCTTTGATACCACGGGCATGTTATTCTTAAAGTCCATTCAGGCATCAGTATGTGTACTAAAAAATATAAGGAATAAATTGGGAGCTTCCAACCTTGGAATACAAGTCTAAATGCTCCATGGACAAGTTCTCCCTTCTGCATTCCATCCAGTGAAACACAATGAGTACTTGTCTAGCTTTTCTAGTGTTTTCCTCTAGTTTTGAAGCCAACCACACACAGCTTGCAGCAACTTTCTGCAAAAAGAGATGTTATGAGCATTTTGATTCATTATGCACAAGAGAGGAAAAAGAGAAAGTAATATATAAATCAAGACCTTGACGTTGAAACGCGCAAATGACTTTTTGCAATAGAAACGATGAAATAGAACCTGCCCCGTGGCCATGACCGCTTGTGGTCTGACACACATTAAGGTAACAAACTAAACTGAATACAGAGAGATTAAATGAAAATGAAAACAATAATACTAACAAAAAGGATACAATCTAAGTAAAATGCCACTTTCTTGGATGAGATCACAGCCATAGATTCTAAGGGTGGTTTCAGTAGCTTCATCTATGCCATCTTTTCTGGAGGGTGAATTTGTTAGCTGCTCATCCGTGAGGTAAAATGTGTCAATTGCTGTGTAGATCATCTCTTTTATCCTCCCTCCACCTTAACACAATCATAATAAGGTTTCATGAAATTTTTAAACATAAATAAAGAAAGAGAAACTTGAACTTTGTTGTTAAAATATAATCAACTTTAGAAGTGATAGAAGCTAAATTGAGAGACTATTGAAACCAAAAGATTAGATACAAGAAGCACCATAAATGAAGAAATTAGAAGTGGTAGGAGCTAAATATGCTGATCCCTGTAGTTTTATCAAATTTTCAAGTTCCTATAGTTTAAAATGATATAAAAATCCTTATAATTTAAATTTTTATCAACTCTTAATACTCTGTTAACTTATCTTTTCCACGTCACTCGTTTACTTGGGAAAATCATAAGGAGAGACAGTAAACATGATAATAATAATAATAATAATAATAATAATGTCAATATTTCTAGGAATGTTCATGATTCAAAACCAAAACCAACTTGTACCACATTAATGGTTAGGTTCAGTCCATAAAAACCACTTTAATAAAAACCAGATGATTTTCGAAACAATTCCAATTCGAGTCATATCCGGTTTTGAACCAAAAGATTATTAGTTCCAAATGAGAATCTTTCAGATGCTACACAAATCAGATTCAAATTCAACTAACAAATCAGTAGCAGTAATCAGACCAATAAACAAACTGGTGTAGCAATAAAAGCCCATTCTGATTTTCTTTTTGATTGAAAATCCCATTCTGCCTTTGATCCCAAGTAAAACAACATTGAACATTGAGATATCAAGGTATCATAACCCACCATATTTATCATAATTATGCTAGCTAACCTACTCACGGCAAGCAAGACCCAAGGTCTAATATCTAGGAATGTTCATTGTCCAAAAACCAAACTGAATTGCACCACATTAACAGTGCAGTTAAGTTTTTAAAAACCACTTTAAAAAAAACCAATTATTTTTTAAACCAATTACAGTTCGGTTTTAAACCAATTATAGTTATAAACCGGTTTAATATGTGAACTAATTTCAAACCGGTTTTATTACAACCAATTCGAACCAGTTTTTAATGAATTGTTTAAAACCGGTTTTTTAGTGAATTTTTTTAAAAGATTGATTTTAAAATCAGTTTTTAAGTGATTTTTTAAAACAGTGACAAGCATAATTTAATATTGATTTGGCTCGTCTTATAATAAGGCAATGTGTATGTGATTAATACGAGCAGAAACAACTCCTGTCTACTTCTGCATAAGAAACAATCTACTCTTTCTCTGACTTCATTAATGTTGATCAGAATTAAGCAAGAAGGGATATACTAATATATGCAATGAAGCAAGCAAGAGTGATATTGATTCGGCTCAACTGAAATTCAAGACATTTTCAACTTGAAAATGTATGAAAAAAGTAGCATTGATTGATGGGGGTAACAAAACCCTTGGCTAAAATTTTCAATTATAACATCCAAGTGGAAATCATAAAGGAGTAAATCAAGAACACTAGCAATAAAATCCACATATGAAATGAAAAGAATTCACAATCCAAGAAGAGTGTACAAAAGTAAACCTGAGGCTTGATACTACACAAAATGTTATTTTACTTCAAAACACCCTACACGGCAGAAAACAGGTTCATGTTTCAATTCACATGTATGGAGATCAAAACATTCAAAGCCATAATAGAAAAATAACATAATTCAATGAAGAAATTTAATTCAGTAAATTCAACTAGGGGTGATGAATGATGACCATATCTTGCAAAACGTCTAAAAACAGAAAACTCGCATCAGAACTTCCAACGAACTCAAAAATAGCAGCAGATCGTGCAAATAAGAACAACAAACTCAATGAAAGAAACCAACAAGAACAAAATGAAGAACATATATGATAAAGAATAAGAGAATAAGAATACAAAACATCAAGATCAAACAAGGAAGGATGAAAACCTTTGCAGAACAAATTCCGGCTTAACAATTGTTGAAACAGAACCCTAAAAATTTGCAAATGAAACCCTAACAATTTGCAGAAGAAAATTAAAAAAATGAAGCAGATACGAGAATGGCAAAAGTGGTGCGCGACACTTACGATGGAGAAGTTGTGTCTGAGATGAGATACGAAAGCTACGTGGTCGGAGATGAGATGGGTTATGTCGGAGAAAGGTTTGGAGATTCAAAAAGATGCGACAGTGCCGGAGATGCTACACCGTTGCCAGAGAGAGTGGGAAGGGAGAGCAGAGGTGAATTTGATTTGGGGTTAGGGTTTAGTTTTTTTTTGTATGTATTCACTAAAATGGAAACAATATTTATAGAAATATATGAATTTGGAAATATAATAAATCGATAGTGTACATAAGTTATGTGCTTTTTTACAAGAAAAAAAATATTGTTTAAATATAATAATCCTTTGAATATTGTTTAAATATTATTGGGGCTAAACCATTTTTTCCGACGGAGAGTGCATGCCGCCACGCCGCAACGCCTGAGCGTAGCAATATCAATGGCAGAAGCAGAAGCTCTCAAATAATCCGATTCAAAAACTCAGTCGTATGTTTCTACTACTTCACATTTTGTTCTCCACTCAAGCATTTTCTTTTTGCTTTTCATTTTTTGAATTTCCGTTGTGACGTGTGATTGGCAGGTCCTTGACTCTTGAGGAGAGGTTTGAGATCGTGAGAAGCATTGGAGAAGAGTGCATTCAAGACGATGAACTACTTAACCTACTTTCCAAAAAGCCTGATATTATTTGCTATGATGGTTTTGAACCTTCTGGACGAATGCACATTGCTCAGGTCATCATTTTCAATATTATATTATCTATTCTAGAGTAAATTTAATTTACGTGTTTGTTTGTTTGGTTCTGAGGTTCTAAAATTATATTTGAATGAATTGATTTTAGTTTAGTTAAGGTAAATTCTAATATACATCATTGTATATCATGGACCATATTTGAAAAATGTTTAAAACTTAGCTACAAACTCATCTCTTAAAAGTAGATGTTAATGATTATTTTCTTTTTTATGATTGAAATAGTGACTTAAAATGGTATTGGTTTGATAAAATAAAGGAAAACAAAGATGTATCTCGTATTGAATCGACGTGAATCAGGTCACTGTGTTATTTATAAAGACGAGGAGGGTCATGAACTATTACTTCTAAACAATATTTGTTGGCCGTTGTTAGAATTTCCAATGATTTTTAAGTGCTGGTCCACACCACGGTGTAGAACTCACCGTTAGTTAAAAGTGAGTTGAACTTAAATTATTTTATGTTTAAAATCAACTTTTGGATTCAAACATTAAAAATCACAGCTTCAACTTAGAATCAATTCTATTCAACTTCACTCAAATATGTCAAAATCAGTTTTCTAGGTTTGAAATTACTTTTGCCTCTCCAAAAAATCGAGTTTGAATGATATATTTTGAATACAAATTTGGTTAGTGTAGAATCTTCAATTTCAAAACATGAGATTAAGAGACAAAATCAAATTTTCAATCAAACATGTACTTTTTATTGTAACCACATTTGAAGAAATAAATTGTCAGTCTCTATTATGATTATGAAATCAAACATACACTTAGTTGATTGCTTGATTTCTTTGGTGAAGGGAATCTTTTGAAGGTGGTGTGTGCTAATATAGTTACATTCTTTTTACTTATATGTATGTATATAGAGTGTTTTGAAAGCAATTAATGTGAACAAGCTAACATCCGCTGGTTGTCGAGTCAAAATATGGGTTGCTGATTGGTTTGCTAAGCTTAATAACAAGATGGGAGGAGATTTGAAAAAAATTGAGACGTTTGGCCAATACTTGATTGAAATTTGGAAAGCCATTGGGATGGATCTAGAAGGAGGAAAAGTTGAGTTTTTATGGTCATCTAAAGAGATTAATGCTGGAGCTGATAAATACTGGCCTCTTGTGTTAGATATAGCTCAGAACAACAGCCTTAATAGGATTGTCAGGTTCATATTTTGATAATAAAATGCTTTCATGTGATCCACTAAATACTGGATCTGGCCTTTAATGTTGTTTCATGTTTTGTTCTTCCAAATTATAGGTGTAGCCAAATAATGGGACGGAGTGAACATGAAGATTTGACCGCTGCTCAAATATTTTATCCATGCATGCAGTGTGCTGATGTATTTTTCCTCAAGGTACATTTTATTGATATTGATATTGATTGATATATTGAGGCCTGCATTGACTACTTACTTTAACTTATATAATATACATTGTTGGCTTGACATTAAGATTAAATAATTGTAATTTACAGAATGGTACCCTTATAGGCTCACCTGTAAAGAAGTGAAAAATTAATGGATGCACAGTGGTAGCAATAAAAAGGGCATGTGTAAATTACTATAGAAGTTCACAGCTTTGTTCTGTTCTTGGATTTTTCTTAGTTTCTTATTGTTTCGGCATGTAAACTAGCTAATATTTATTTTCATTTCTCATGCTTGATTATCATGATAGGCCGATTAATATGTCTTAGACTCATCTATAATTGCCAATTTGCTTGAAACATATCGGTCAATAATGCATGAACCTTTTAATCTTAAAATAAGCTGACATCTGCCAACTGGGAATGGATCGGAGAAAAGTAAATGTGCTTGCAAGAGAGTATTGTGATGTTATTAAGAAGAAGAACAAACCTGTAATATTATCACACCGTAAGTATTATCCAGATTGCCTTTCAGCTAGTGTATATTTATGTTCCCTTACAAATGGATTCTTGGGGGATTTACAGACATGTTACCTGGTCTGCAGCAAGGGCAAGAAAAGATGTCAAAAAGTGACCCATTATCATCCATTTTCATGGAAGATGAGGAGGTAAGTTGCTATCAGGGCTATTAGTTTTGTCATTATTTTTGGAGGTAAAGTTCAATTATCATATCTAGTTGCATTCTGTTTTGAACATGATGAAAGCTAAGAAAATACATCTTTTTATTTTGTGATATTTAAAAATATATAAAGCGAATTTGACGGAATATTTAGTATGAAGGAATAAAATGTTGTGATTTTATGTAAGAGTTTGGTTATTTGTTCCTTCTTGGTAATTATTTTTTGGTTCTTTTTGTAATTTCTTTTTGAAATATTTGGCGACTGTTTTGTATTGTGATTTCATAGGCTGAAGTGAATGTGAAAATAGAGAAGGCTTATTGCCCGCCAAAAATTGTTGAAGGAAACTCATGCCTTGAGTACATTTAGTATCTTATCTTTCCGTGGTTTAAGGAGTTCATTGTGGAGCGTGGTGCAGATAATGGCGGGAATAAGTAAGTTTTGCTATTTCACCCATTTGAACTTTATCTTCCATTTATAATCACAGTAGTAATTTTTTGAATCACTGTGTTTGCCTTAAGTCTGCTTTCTGGCTTTTCTCTTCTTGTGTTCAATTTTTTCAGTTGTTATACGCTCATGCTTCCCTTCAATATAGGACGTTCAAAAGCTTTGAAGAGTTGGCTTCCCACTATGAATGCGGAGAGTTACATCCAGGTGACCTCAAACCGGCTTTGGCAAAATCATTGAATAAAATTCTAGAGGTAATCTTTACTGGTTATATTCATGCATCTTTTTATATACTTCTTCACTCTCAAGTTTTAAAAGCAAAATCAGCATTGAACATACTAGAAAGGCAAGCTTCTTACTCAACACTAAAACAATGAATGGTTTTGGTATGCATGTACTTTGAATATATCACAATCCATATTCTTATAATATGTCGGGCTTGAAATCTAAATGTTCGGTTATTGGTTAATATATGATAGATCAAGACCCTTAATTAGTTGGGACTATCAGAGGAGGGCTATGGGAAATGGAGAGGCTAATAGCCTCTGGCGTGGATATTGACATGAGCTGTTATAAACACAAAACCAACTAACTACTGATGTTATGATTATTTAGTTAAGTGAAAGACTAAAAAGGGGAGGAGGAAGGTTAGCCTGTTAGGTGTGGAAAGGGATATATGAAAAATAGTGGGAATTTTGGAGGGAGCTGGATCTTCGAACATTCAAGAATTTGTTCATTTTTTACATAGGTCCCTATTATTGATTCTGCACCCACCTTGGGCCATAATTGAGAATTGAAAAATGCTAACAACACACACTTCTCAACACACTCCTTCCTATTGGTTGAATTTTATATGGAGTTCACTAAATTAAGTGGGGTCCATATAAATTTGGTGGGTTCCATGTGAATTTTAACCAATAGGGAAGAGTGTGTTGAGAAATGTGTGCTAGAGAGTGTGTTGCTAGCACTTCTCTTGAGAATTTGGTTTTCATTAATAAAAATTCATTCTTCTTGCTGACTTGAGATCAGTTCTATCAATATATTTAAGTTGGTTAATCCATCATTACCTTCTCTTTGTAAAGCACAACTGGTATATCTGCTTTATAGTGTACATTTACGCTTCATCTATCTATATTTATATTTATGCATCATAAAAACTTTGTTGGGGCTCAGGTGGTAAGTGGTTTATGTACATCTGCTTCATTTATTAACCGAAATGTATCCGCATATCAATTAAGGAAGAAGATACGATAGTTAGAGTCCAGACTGCTACCCTTATGCGTTGGTTTCTCTGGACAATACCGTTGATTACATTTTCTAACTATTCATTGTGTGCTTGGTCATAGAAAAAGTAGTGATGTTATAGCATTTTATTGTGAACTCAACAGTAAAAGCTTTCTTTAATTTCTTCATTTCTGTTATATGGCACAAGCTAAGTGATTGTTTCATGGAATATGCAGCCTGTAAGGGAGCACTTTAACAATAATGCTAAAGAGCTACTAGATAGGGTCAAGGTCAGCCTCGTTTAGAATAAGTTACAATACATAAAACAATCATTTTGGTGTTGTATATAATTTATCTATTTATATATGCTTACCTGAATTTATTTTTGGTTTGCAGGCTTACAGAGTCACCAAGTAATGTGTTGATTAAGGCTAGTTTTTTTATTTGCCGAGTAGCCATTAAATTTTCATTGTTATTAAATGCATTTTTGACTTGTAAAATATGGTGGAGTTTTTTTCAAGTATGAGAAATGTTGATAAATATTGGTGAGTTTCAGTTATTGTGGTATGCATCTTTGGGGTGTGTTGAATCTTGGGCATGTGTAAAAACGTTTATGTAGTTTCTTGGATGAAACTCTCTCATAAAGGAGAAGATAGAAATAGCAAAAGCAATGGCATTATGTTGAATCATTAAGCCACTGACTCCATAGTTGTTGCCCAGGGAACGGATAGAAGTGGAGGAAGCAGAAGCTGCAGAAGCTCTTAAAATGTTGTCTGTGGATGAATCATCCAATTCAAATTCAACAACTCAGCAGTAAATTTTTGCTACTGCACTGTTTACAACCCCAGAGGTTTCCGTTCAATTTTCAATTTCCGTGGTGCTGTGTTGTTGCAGGTTGTTGCAGAGGTTTGAGACTATAAGGAGCGTCGGGGAAGAGTGCATTCAAGATGATGAACTCCTTAACATCCTCGCCAACAAGCCTGAGGTGAATGTGAAAATAAAAAAGGCTTATTGCCCACCAAAGATTGTGGAGGGAAACCCATGCCTGGACTACATTCAACATCTTATCTTACCGTGGTTTAACGAGTTTACTGTGGAGCGTAGTGAGAACAATGGGGGAAATAAGTAAGTTTGCGTATTTTCCCTGTTGGAACATCATATTTCATAATAGCATTAATTTCTTGATATTGCAAATAATAGGGGGAATATTATTAATTTCCTCGTGCTCAATTTTTAGGATGTATGTGCTTCCATTCAATCTAGGACGTTCAAAAGCTTTGAAGAATTGGTTGCTGACTACATCCCGGTGATCTTAAACTGGCTTTATCGAAGTCCTTGAATAAAATTCTAGAGGTAATGATTTATGATTGTGTTTATGCATCTTTTTGTATACTCCCTCCTAAGTTTTGTATTTGGATTGTATGCAGTTAGGGGTTGTGATTGCATACAACCTAGATCTTTTTGGTACACGCATACTTCAAATATATCGCATTTTAAATTCTCATAATCGTATTGATTAACCTACTCTCATGTAGAGACTACCAGCAGAGATCTAGTGAAATTTTCTATTTTGTATCATGTCAGATACATATCAATAAGCTGATATGTTCCTATATGTCATTACTACGTGTAAATGCCCTATCAAAAATTCATTTTTTAAAAAGTAACAAGTTATTTTTTATGAACTCCGGAGTAAAAGCTTTCTTTAATATCTTTATTTCTTGTATATGGCACAAGCTAAATGATTATTTCTTGGAACATGCAGCCTGTAAGGGAACACTTTAGAAAGGACAGCAATGCTAAAGAGCTACTAAAAAGGGTCAAGGCCAGCTTCATTTGGAATTAGTAAAATGCATCAAGCAATCATTTTGATGTTTGTGAATATGTTTTGTCTTTGAATACACACGAAATTGAATTTGTCTTTGGTTTGCAGGCTTACAAGGTCCCCAAGTAATGTGCTGATTAAAGACTTTAGGCTAATTTTTTATCTGCCAAACAGGCATAAAATTTTCGTTGTTATTAATTAAATGCATTTTCTTTACATGTGAAATATGGTGGATGTTGAGATATTTTGATGTTGGTAGGAGTTTCAAAACGGAGCTTAGTCAATATTCTAATATTTTTTAGGGGGCAAATATATCTTAGAAATATATTTAACATTATTGTGACATTTTTAAAAAAAATTTGTTTAATGGGTGCCATTTTGAGCTGCACTAACTGAGATCAAATCCACCACGAATATCTAATATAAGTGGCAAACATAATGTATATAAATATAATCTGAAGCTACAATATGTAAACACATATCTAATACTTATAATAAGGAAATGAAAGTTTTGAGATGGCCATGGCACCTCCTATCCTATCATCTTTGGGTGCTAAGCCCTATGGCATGTGTAAAACAAAAGTACTAAAGAATTTACCTATAGAAGAGAAGAAAGAAATAAAGAAAAAATAATGAAGTTCGAATACGCAAGGCTTGAAACTAAATTGTAAAATTTAAATTAGCAATATAGTCACGTTTCTCTGCGTGTTGCTTACCAAATACTTAGTCTAGAAGAATATTTTTATACTTCTATTATGATCTTTTCAATGATTTCGAGATGTGGATTGAGCTTCTATAATCAAGATGATGAAGCCTTACTTTTAGGAGCAATGAAAAGAAACTAAGAACTATGGTGATTTTATTTTAAATAATTCGAGGAAGCTAGCCCTACTTTTACTTTCAACAATCATACATATACATTTTAATTTTTTATATATCAATTTAACACTTCATTTTATCTCCATCTTCCTATCACATTTATGATATCGTTCTCTCTCTCAAGATGTATATATATCTCTATAGGTAAACATTTTTGTTCAAAAATGTTTTGTGAACACCCAATGAGGTGTATATATATTTAGAGATAAAGAGAGTGATATAATAAATGTGATATTTTGATGATGCAACAGGAATAGAGAAATAAAATAAGGTGTTGAATGAATGTTAAAAAAATTAAAGTAGGCATGTATCATTATTATTTTACAAATAATTGAATCATTTTAGTTTTATTTCCAATAGAAATTAGATGTTGTCCTCACTAATTTTATTCTTTGCGGTACATTTTGTGAAGTTAAATGTGCAATCATACATAAGATGAATTTTTAAATGATTTGGTTATTTCTATGAAGTTATTTTTATAGTGTTAAAAATAAATTAATAAATTATAATTGAAAAAAGAGACTTGTAGAGAGTAATTAACTAATTATTAGTCAATGTTTAATGTTTAGGTGTATTCCAAAATTTATAATATATGATTGCACCCTTACTCATAGAAATTTTTGAATTTGTCGCTGCTCGTAGGAAATAAAAGAACTAAAGTGTTTATAGTTTAAATCGCAAAATAGAATAATAATTAAGCCTAAGTGTAAGCAAAAGTGATTATAAAAATTGTCAACTTACTTCTATGTTTTTTTATAAGATATTTTTTTATAGACAAAAGTTACTATATTTTTTTATAAGATATTTTTTTATAGACAAAAGATAGAAATTAGTGATTATGTTAATTTTTCAGATTTATTCCTTCGGTCTCTTAATCATCAATCAAGCTACCTAAATGGGACAGAAAAGAGAATCAGACATTCTGGAACAAATGTATCTTTTGCAGGGTATGGCTGCTGAAACTGTTCCATCAGAGAGTAACCCTATTTCCTGCTTTCTTGGCACCACCTTTTGAGCAGGGATACCTCATAAGCTCATGTTCACTTAAAAAGATCGATAATTCAAACTATGATTTTATGCATGCATTTGTCATGTTATCTTCACCTTATGTTATAAAATGAAGTGATCAATAATGTCACCAAAAAGGATTAAAACGAGAACCTTTAAAATGTTTAACCTATATCAAATAAAGATGCGGCAATATAACATAATAAAGATCAATTTAAATCACAAAAAATCACTTTTAATGACAATATAAATATGCAAATCACTTAAATACTTTGAATGCTTAACATATCGAGAGTTCAGTAAGGTCAATGGTATGTTTGTTTACCTTTGTTGGCAAAGGGTTTTTAATTTCCGATTCCAATAATAGTGACTTGTACAGCAAAAGGGGAAGCAAAGTGGCCATGCCTTTCGACATAAAACCAATGTAACCTTAATGAAAGAAGGATTAGTTACTAATCTTAATGACTAGTATAAATGATACGATATATTTCTTCATCTTTAATCTTGTGAAGGAAAAAAATGGAAACCGAAAAAATAATCAGGGGTATTAGCTTAAACCCCTATATGAAGGGGATGCAATGATTGTAGTAGCCTTCAGATGCTCAGAATGCATACCGATAGATGGCGTCGGCTACACCATCTTCATCGTTGCTTAAACCAATTACATTAGCCACAGCTTTGGTCTTCTCTGATCCATTACTGAGTGCTATGCCTAAAGAAGCCATCTCAAGCATCTCTACATCATTTTCCCCATCACCAATAGCCATTATCTGCATATCATAAATTTGGAGTGAAGAAATGTGAGGATGGAAGTCAGCACAGCCTGGTGTAATATTGAAGGCCTAAATAAATCTTTTAGTCTATGCAATACACAGTTTTTTTATTATTTTTTTGCTGTTAGCCCATGCAAAAACAATTGTCGGTTTTAATCCTTATAAAAAACAATATTTTTTTTTTGCTTTTGATCCTTGTTATGATTATGTCCTTGAAATATTTGGTTCATGTTGAATTAGTCCCAGTCAAATAATGACGACCGAAAGCAAATATTCCTATATTTCAGATATTAAAACCGAAAACAATGACGATGAAATAAATGTCGAGGTGAATAGTTATTTTGTGGCACCTCCTTAGTAGTAACCCCCAAATGATCAAGCAAAACTTTTACTCCACTCCCTTTAGATGTTCCCAAGGGCACGATTTCCAGCATGTCTGGCACAGCTTGAACAACAGTGGCACGACCTTTTGTTGCATCTGACCAGTACGGCCGTAATGTATCAGCCACACTCTGGGCAGTGTCTAAGAAAATCATTTTCTGTAAAACCAAATATAATTGTTTACAAGATCTGCTAGTGAAAAGTGGTAAGAATAACAATAAATATAGTCAGGTTTTTCATTGCAGTTGTCTTTTGAAGACTGGGTACAGGAAATGCAAACTAATCAGCATTTTGGGGACTGAAATTACAAGGGTCGGACAATTTTGTTAGGAATCTAAGAATAGGATTGCTAAAAAATAACATTTTTATTGAGATAGGAGAGAAATCTCTCCTCCAAGGGTTTCCCCTTCACAATAGAGACTATTCTCTATTCAACGATTGATTACAATATTCAATTATCTTTCTTTAACTCCCTAACCGCCCTATTTATACAAGTAGCCCTATAACAACCTAAACTAACTAACTCGTTAACTAACTATTATTAATAACTAACTACTGATCTAAGTCCTAAAAAATTTAGTCCCTGAAATTTATGAAATAGCAAATAGTCCATTAAATTAAAGAACATCAAACAAGTTAGCAGCCCCTCCATCAAAATATCTTTTTAGTAAACATCAATCAAAACTAATTTAAGCCCTACATATTAACTTGAATAGTCACTTGCTGCACCAAATTTGCATAGAACTGTTAAAATGTGGTGCTAAATTTGAAAAAAGACTAAATTGACTGTTTTTTTCATTTTAAGGGATTAAAATGTTGATTTGCTCATACAAACTTGTATATGATATTTACAACTATAAAGCAAAACAAAGAAAAAAATACATCTAAGGTGAAGGGTCAAACTCTAAGGTTCAAAGTATGCCATTCCTCCTTTCCTGATATGGAAGATGGCCTTCAACGGAATAATAATAATTGCAAATTATACTATAATTGAGGGAACAATAATTTGTCCTAATGAATACCTGTATGTCTGCAGAAGCCAGAAGATGTTCAACGGATGGCATGATCTCAGCCTGTAAAGTAGTTTTGTCTAAGACAAAAAGCAATAGCATAATAGAATGCAAGCAATCATGTAGGATCACGGGAATTAGGTACCTTCGGTTCATGGTATATTGTATGAAGTGAATCAACAAGTGGATCATGAAAAAGGGTTAAGCAGCGGCCTTCACAAAATGCAATAAGTGGAATCTTACTCTCCAAAGAATAAAGACATGCCTGCATTACAAGATACCAACTCTTATATAAGTTAGTTACAAGAAGAACCTTTGTGCAAAACCATGACACTCCAGAATACATATAATTAGACATTTAGCTGTGAAATTTGAAACCCTCGATCATTTTGTTATTAGAAAACTGAGCTACAAAATTGATTTTCATAGAGCTGGATAAAAAATGTTTGATTTTTCTCATTGGGTAAAAAGAAAACAAAACTTGAAAATTTTGTAGACGATGAATTATTGAAGGTGGGTCGGGGTTTAGTTTACGGCTAAAACAACAACAAAACCAGTGTTTCATAAGCAATAGTGAAATAAAGTGGTAAACAGTTAAAATGCCACGGCTAACCTTTGCAATTAAGTCCGAAAGGACAAAGGAGTACAAAACATGTTGAAAATCCAATAAAGCATTTGTTGTTGCGTAAAATGAAAAGGGAGGGTGAAAGAGATTACCTCTCTACACACATTTGGATCTAAGTTGCTCCTATATATTTCCCGACCTTGTCTACCATAAACAAGCAATCCCTAGAATCATGTGGTTTAAGGAATATAAGGCATAGGGTAATAACACTATAACAACATTTTAAAACATAGAAACTACGAAAATGGGAAAGTTGTAAACAAAAATAAAATCAGAAACTATATTTAGTTGGCTATTCAATTAAACAATATTCTAGACTTAGCAATTAATTGAAATGCATACTATCAATTCTTATAGACTAACTTATTTACAATTTTAATGAATGAAAGCCTAGAATTACAGATGACATATATGCCCCAATAACAGAAATCAAGGAAAACAAAATCTGCACGAAATACAAATAATGGAAAGTATGGACATATAGATCTAGAAGGGGAAGAAAAATATATTAAGAAACAGGATATACAAAATTCCTCATAGTAAAAGCCTACTTCTTTATTACTCATCAGCCTTTGAAGAAAGTATCTAAACAAATATCCTTTATGGCCATCGTTGTCAATACTTATATTCACTGTGAGTACTGTTGGCAACTTCATTATTTTTAAAAATTCTATTGTTTGATTATTAGTGAGATTGAGATAGCATAATTATTTAAGGTAAATTTTGATGAATATTTATAAGCAGTTAAAACATGTATGTAAAGTTGTTATAGACAAACAAATGTTTTCAGATTCAACATATTGGAACTACCATGCTGAATCAGAGTTGGCGTTAGAAACATGAAAAGACACAGAATTACCTGCAAGAAAACTCCAGGAGAGAATTCTGAAACAATGCCATCTTTTCCGGCTAAATCCACCATCTTAAAAATATCTATCACAGCTGGACGAGCCTAATTCCCAACGTTCAAAACTAATGATCAGAACATATTTTCAACAATATGAATGTCTACATTTATATTTAAAAAATTACTAAGATGTATTAGCAGTAGCAGCAACAACGTATCGACATGTATTAACCAATATAAAATAAATAACTTATAGCATGATATCCTCACAAATCAAATCTTACTTTTCCGGTGGCTATCACAATTTTCACACCCCTTTCTGAGGCCTCTCTCAAAGCCTTGGCAGTTGAAGCAGAAATTTGACTTTTGCTGTTCAGCAATGTTCCTTTTATATAAAACATATTCTATTAAAACCCAAAAAAAGGATAAAGGAAAATATAAAGAGTATGTTTCGCTGAGGTCTTACCATCCATGTCACAAAAGATATAGCTGAACTTTGGTTTGTAAAATCTAAGACTGCCTTCTTTCTTCCTGTCTTTTGACAATTCATCTATAAGATTATTTGCCAACATACTTTTTGTGCAAATGACAATTACTTGAATGAGAGGGAAGCACATAAAACCAAAATATCAAACATGGTCACAAATGTTGATGTATGCTTGTAAAAAATACAATTACCATCTGAACTGTTTTGGTGATAATTCGAATTTGAATTGGTGTCAGAAATAGCATCATATGCACTCTTTATTAGCCCTTTTTCTTTCCAACCAAGACTCTTCAAAAGGAGTTCCTCTTCTTTCTCCATTTCTACTTCAGCCTCTTCGCTTATTTCATGATCAAATCCCAAAAGATGTAACAAACCATGGACCTGTAAAAAGATTAAACATGAGGTAGTTAATAATATCAAGTGTCAACTTTTAGTTTACACAACATAATCTTGGAAGATAAGAGACGAGCATAACACCAGTTCACTTTCCACCTTATGTATCTCTAGTTTCAACCAACAATTTATTTCTACTCGAGTAAGTTTTAAGCTTCAGCACTAGGTGAATTGAATCTTGAATGCAGACCTTCTCTGTTTTTTAGTAAGTGTGTGTACTTGATAGTTGTCGGTATTATTACTTTAACTTTTATTTTCTCCCTTTTGAAATGGCTTGTGAACTCAAGATTTATAGTTAACGACACATGTTTCAAGTACAAACTTTTCGTAATAAAGAAAGAAAATGAATAAAAGCTAAGCAATTGTATAACTCATGTGAATTTTAACATGTCTGTAGCAAAAGACAGATAATATAGTATAACACAATAAAGTTCAACTCAAGACGTAAAATATCACGAAACGAACCATGAGGATACGAATCTCATCAAAAAGAGTGTGGCCTCTTTCCTCGGCTTGCCTTGCCGCTGTCTCAAGAGAAATGACAATATCACCCAACATAAGCTGCAAACAAAGGAATTCATCAAGCACTTAGCATTTGGCAGTGCCATTCCATAATGTAAGTTGTGATTTTGAATACTTTTGATGATCTGGTAGAAAATGCAAATCTTACAATAGGAAGGTTGAGTCCAGGTACATGTTGTGACATTGAGAGAACATCGGTAGCATGATCTTCATCTCTCCATTCCTTGTTAAGTTTTCGTATAAACTCATCATTGCAAAGAAGCACCGATAACTCAACACTATCAAACCCACCAACATCGTCTATAGCAGTGTCTCTTGTTTTATACACTGAACCTTTTAAACCATCAAATGCCAGTTTCATTGCCATTGGAACATTTAAACGAAGCATCTCTGCAATACTCTGCACACGGAAAAAACAAACACCCAAAAAATAATCAATAATGTAGAACACTACTAGAACTCCAATATAAATATTCTGTTTTTTTAAAAACAAAAAATCATTAGATGAATGTGAATTAACAAGTCATCCAAGAAGTTTCCGCAAACTATTTCACATGACTTCGATCAAATCAAATAAATGTTACCCTATTCCAAGCTTCAAAATGTTATACTTAGTTCATTCTTCTTGCTATCCTCTTTTTCTCACAAATGAACAAGACTTTAAACTTTAAGATCATATTACTATCCTTAGCTTGTTCTTCTTGTTATTCTCTTTTCAATTCTAAAAAACATTGCAGTAGGCAGTAGCGTAGCCAGAAAAAACATCGAGCCACTAAAGTTTGTGCTTTAGCCTTTTCATCTCTTAAAATTAAACCCTTTGTGGGACACTCAAAGTAACTAAGGAAGGCGTGATTGGTAAAATCACCAGAGCAGGCATTTTTAATTGATGCAAACCTTAAGTTCCATCAAGCCCTTTGCCTTATTTCAATCAATTCAAAGAAAAATCCTGCTTTGTACCTAAAGGGTGTAGCTTCTTAAAGTAAGTAATTCACATATCACCCATTGATGAAAAAAATTAACAATTGATACTCTAACACATCCATGATATTTTTAGGTATGTGCGCAAACATAACATCAACATTTGATTTTGTCACTAACTGGCTGATATTTCTTACATTACCCTTTAAAATGATTATTCCTTATATTCCTCTCATCACTATAATCCTCCTTAAATATTTTCAATCGATTCGACCATCACCAAAGTTCATTTGTCCCTTGACAACAATCACAACAACAACGACAACCAAGCTTTATCCACTCAGTAGAGACAACTACAAAAATAAAAAACGATGCCATAACATTCTATCATATCTCTATCTAGCTCATTAATCTATAGGTTTTTCTTAATATTTTCTCTTATAGTTTTTCTAGGTTTCCCTCTGCCTCTAGCAATTTGACTGCCTCCATTTGATTAAAAAAAATAGAATTAGAGGAATGTAAACCAAAAAATGTTATGAGTCGTATTTATCATGACTATAATAATTCTCGTGAAAAATAGTTTGGCTACAACTAATAGAGTGGGGATTATGATTATTGAGTAGTACAAACCAAAATTTCAGGATCATCAGGCAAATCTTCTTCGATGCAAATGTTGACGGAGAGTTCTAACTCCCTGAGCTTGCTCTTAGGTGTTCTCCTTCTGAGTTTCCGATATTCTCTGTGTCCGCCGGCAGATGCACGGACTCCTTGAAACAGTTGCGGGTGGTGGTTGTTGACGGTGCGACCGAAAAGAGCAAAAGAGATACGGCGATGAGAGTTTCCGCGGAAATGGAGGGCGGCGGTGTTGTTACTGGTAGATAGGGAATAGAAGTGGGAGTGAGGGATGCATGTGATGGCACGTGACATGATGGAATGGGTGGGAGAGTGGCGGAGAAGGTGAGAGAAACGGGGAAGCATATGTATGTATGTATGTAGTAGTGATGAATAATGATGAATTGGAAAATTGGAAAATTGGAAATGGAAATGGATATTCGCAACTTCCTACCAAACGGTTTTGTGGGAGAGAGAGAGAGAGAGAGAGAGAGAGAGAGAGAGATTATCTATCTATGAATCCTTTCAATGTTCTCAACATAGCGGGAGAAGACGGACAGGAATGGAGGAAGTAATTAGTAGAAGTAGCAGTATTCCAGTCACTATTCCTCAAAGATTTATATATAAGATGCCCTTTTCTGATTTAATATATATATCTTTGTTTTATTTTATTCATTAAAATGAATATTATATATATAGTAACAAATTTTGTTTTAATAAAGGTTGTACAAATTCAGGTATGCCACCATGGTTTGCGGGATTTGACGGCATTTTCAAACTTATCTTTCTAGTTTCTTTATGTAATATTGATAACATTCAATAGGTTATACCATTTGGAGATTGGGCTATGTTGTTTGACTTTGTTTTTTAGTTCTATTTGGTATGCTAGAAATCAAAGGGTTTCAGTGCTTTTAAGTTTGATAAATGATAAGTGTCAAATTTATTTAATTTTCCATGATCTTTTGGGCACTTATACGATTGAAATGTTTAAAATATATGTTAGATTATCCCTCAATAGGTTATTTTAGCAAGTAGTTAGTTTCTATATAAATATTATGGTAAATATGTCAATTATAAGTATTAATTACTTTGTGTTTAATTGTAGGAGAAATATCAAAGTGGTCCAAGCAAAGGAAAAGCAAACAGTCAAAGTTGAAGAACTTGGCTTAAGCCAAAACAGGTTGGCTTGAGCCAGAAGGATGCTGAAAGCAAAACCAGAAACACTGCTTAAGCGAAAATGAGGCAAAGACATTGATTTTGAAGAGTCCAGTTGGCTTAAGCCATATATTTTCTAGCTTAAGCGAACAACCTTTCCTAAGCATGAAGGAACCTGTTGGCTTAAGCCAGATTGGTCTGGCTTAAGCAAGACTATCAACTCATTTCCTTTAAAAACGCAAAGACAGACTTCAAAAAAGGCAGTTACTGAGTTAAAAAAGAGAAATCAAGAGAGAAGACAGAGAAAAGAACTGGTTGCTTGATTGGGGATCAACCGAAGAGCTGGAATTGTTCCCGAGACATCATAGAGTCATCCTTTCTTCTTAGATCTTCGCTTTGAGCTTGAAAACATCCATGGTTATGGATTGCTAATTTTCTTTTGTTGGGATTGGATGTAACTCTTTAACTTTATCTAATTTGATTTCTATATACAGATATCTGTTTCTATGCTATGATTTCAATGATTTAATCTTATTCTTCATACATGTTTTAGCTTGATCACCTAAGGCATGAATTTAGATTTGATATGTGAGTGAGAACTACATGATTAAGTCGGACTTAGATTATCTCATCTAACAAGCTTGATTGCTAGAAATAGAATTAAGTCTGTTTGTCAATTTACATTTGAACTCGTTACGGTTATCCTTTTTAATTATGCGAGAGATCGGTAATTAGATTAGGGAATTGTTAATCTTCTCATGTGTAAGGCAAATGGTTTGATGTAGTTAAACAATCAGCACTCGTATCGTGTTCATTAAGTGGGTTAGCATCCATTATGACAACGGTTGGGTCAAGTATAATGTGGATGACAGTTTAAAAATTTCTTATACGGGTGTTTTATATGATGATGATAGGCATTGGCTCTTCGAATTTATATACAATTTAAGATCTTTAAAGTCTCTTATGGCTTAAATGTAGGGTTGAACTCGACTCTTAAGATTGCTTGGACTACGAGTATCAGAAAAATCATGGTAGAAAGTGATTTTAAAACTGTTGTGTGTTGTGCAACTGATCACTCATGAATGTGATGATTCTCGTCCTTTTTTTGTTATGGTCCAATATTAAAAGGATCTTTGTGATTGTGGGAGGTGTCATATACATAGAGAGACTAATTTTGTTGCAGATTGGTTAATCGATTTTGCTCATTCTCAAACTTTGAAGCTCAAGATTTTTTAATTTCTCCCACTACTTGTGGATTGTTAATTATGTAGGATGTATTTGGGAGTAATTTCCCTCAAAGAGTTGTTGCTTAATTTGTGTCTTGGCCAATTAAGTTTAGAAAATTAGTTAGAACTTAAAAGTTAAAGTTCACAGTATAATTTTTAGGTTTTATATTAGACCACCTACTTGTAAGATAAGGGTTACATCTCTTTGAGTTTTATCTTTTATTTAATAAAGACATGCACACAAATTAATTCTATTATGTTCCATAAAATATGAGTTACATGTAACTCATATTTTACCAATTTTTAAAAACAAAATTTTGGGCATATACAATGAGATAAAAACAAATTAATTCTAAAATTACCTTCACCTTTGTAGTAATGTAATAATCTAGCATTGAGCATTTAAACTTGTACAAGCTTAAATAAAAACTTAAACTATGCTTTATACATAAAGGGCTTGTATTTATGAAACGCTTCATGCAACCCACGAATGGCTGCACATGCTGCAGCTAATGACACTAACATAAAAATAAAGTTCAATGTTTGAAGTCCAAACCATTTGATTGATGATCTCTTAAGCTTTTTTTTGGTAATAAACATTTGAACTGGAAAATATATTGTTAATGGCCAATATCCCATAGCTCCAAGAAGTGCAAGCATTTCATTGAAAAATGGCATTGCCATTGCCAAAACAGTCACTATTGTCACAAATATTGTCCTCCAAATTAGTCTAAATAAATTGAAATTGAACTTCATTTTTCCAATGCTCATTATGTAGTCTTTATTAATGAAACTTGATTCTGACCACCTTTGACCAACCAACATTTCAACCACACTAAAAATAGGTTGGACAATTACCTGCATATGCACAACTTTTTTCAACATCAATGGTTACTTTTCCATTAAATTAAGATAAACCCAATTGGAGATATTATTAGCAAATAAAAAATCTAATTATGCTTTTAAATAATAGAGAGAATTCAAAGAAATAGTGTGAAACCTGATATGCTCCAACCAAATGAACAATAAGGAAGACATTGGCTAAATCAAGAAGCCAAAAAGGTTCTTTAAAGCCATAGCCCATTAGAATGCTTCCTGGAGTGTTTGAACCAAATGCAGCATAGCCAGAGCAAGCACATAAGAGGAAGATTATTGTCATTGCAAATATTCCTACTTTGTTTGCCATCTGCATCACTTTATTTTCTGGTGGTGATGACTTTAAAGAATCCTATTTTTCATATCACACATGAAATAGTAATTTCAATGAAAAAATATATATTCTTCATTTTAAAGAGAATGCAATGACAATTAGTGTTTGCAAGTAAATACAATTACAAATATGTGTACCTTTTGTGTTTCTTAACATCATTTTCAATACTAATTTTATCCACAGTTATAGTTAACCATCTAATGAATCAAAATGACCGAATATATAAACCTTCCATTGAATTTAGACATAATAGAATGCTCTGATTTATTACGGTTCATAAATAAAATTTAACACATATAACTCATCATATAATTAATGCTTAAAAGTAATTGAACATAATTAATTTTATTGATTAATTAAATAATTAATTTTAGATTATATTCGACTATTAAAACAATAGAAAATTAGTGTTATATGGACACTAAAAAGACCTTAATTATGCAAAATATAAGTTTGTTTGGTACCTGAATATCTATAGCAATTTGAGAATAGCTGCTAGCAAGTGCAACATTTCCCAATGCAATTAGCATATGCCACACTCTGTCTCCTGAATTTTGCTCCTTGGTTCCTCCTATTAAAGATGTACTCTTTCCTTTCCCTGTTTCAATTATTTTGCCTCAAATTATATTAATATTGTTCCTCCTAACCATTAGCAAATTAAATTTTAGCTGCTAGTTATCATGAGACTATTGTTTGAATAATTTTTTTAAAAAAAGGATAATAAAATATAATATATTTATAGCAATAAAAACTTATTTAATCTTATGCTTGCATTTATCATATGCCATTACTTAAATTTATAAAGAACTCAGAAATGAGTAAGAAAAGAAGGGAAATTAACCTTCGATGACGGTAGCAAGAGAAAGTCCAATACCAATAAATGCATAACCAAAAGACATGACTGCTGCTACAATTGAGAGCCAAGACAAGTTGTGAAAATTGGGTATTTGGGACAAAAATACTTCAACAATTCCCAAACCAATCATGTATGGATTATTAGAATAATGACATGGAGCATCAGTTCCCCTTTTGTGGAAGCAATTAAGTTTTCTAATTGACCTGAAATACAGTACAACATTTTGTAATTAATCAAGTTGAAATAATGCACATTTCATAATAATTTAGTAAAAAAATAAATAAAAAGAACACAATAAAAGAACTTACACCACGCTTACAGATGTAGTTATTGTGTATCCAATTGCAGCTCCACTAAGATTCACATACTGAACAATTCCACATATCAAATGCATTCTACCACCTAATAAGTGTTGACAAAAAATAAATGTAAATATAAATATATACATATATATATATATGCACAATAATTAATTATAATTCATATATGCATGATATTGTGATATATAAATTTGGTACCTAAAATTGTTTTGACAGCCTCCATATAAGTGTGATTCCTTTTGCCAGTAATAGGGTCTGGTGTTCTGTAACAATCGGCTAGAAGATTTGAAGTGTAAAGTGTGACAAGAGCTATGATTAGTATGTATAAAACACCAAGGATCCATCCCAATTGAGCCATCACCCATGGTAAAGTCAGCACACCAGCACCAATCACCGCCGTTATGATATGCGCACTTGCCGTCCATGTTGTACCTGTAGTTTAATACCAAATCACTTGTGAATAATTTATTTAAATTTATCTATTGATATAATTATCTGTCACAATGTGTGGGTGAACATATAAAAATATCTATATGAGAATAAAGTAATTATCATTTGGTTTTTAAGAGAAAAGTCGAAGATAATCTAAAATTCAGCCATAAAACAAGTAATTAAAGTTTAAATAATGATTATTTCAATAAAAATTCTTTCAAATAATTTATCTTTAATTAAAGTTTATTAACTGCTGAGATATTCAATATATAAAATGAAGCAAGCTAGATGGTTAGTGCATAGGTTTCCAAAATTTAGAACATAACTCATTCGGATTGAATAATTCATAAAGGAATACAAAATTCAAATTCAAACTAAATTATAGTAAAAAATCATGTTGTCAGTTGTAATTTTATTGAAGTTGTAAAATGTAATTTTTATCAAAATTACAATTCTTTAAAGTTCCGTTACGTTATATTTGTTTAAGGTTTGTATTTGATATCGAGGAAATAGGGATTCAAACCTCTTGGAAATTAATTTATATAGCCATCTTTAAGATTAATTTGGCCATAACATTTTAATCTCATTTTTTTATTACTATTTAAAAAATTTAATATTATTGCAAATTGGTAACAATAAAAAAGAACTTGCAGCCAGTAAATCCACTAGTCTACTATTGCATCATGCCCATATTAAAAGTCACAAATCACAAAGGAAATGATACACACATATATATATCAAGTGACATTTTAATTTGTCCTTGAGGACCTAGTGGTATGAGTTTGATAAATATCAAGTAACGTAGTTGAAATTCTATAAAATCATTGTAAAATATCATTAGTGTTAATGTTATTAATCATAATTTCATTTTTATTAACCCAATTTTTTTTATAAAAAAAAGTGACATGAATTGAAAGAAGGATATATATATATATATATAAAAGACCTGTTCGTTTTGGTTTGCCATCAGCATCTAGAAGTGCACCATCATTTGCAATATTAATTGCTCCTATTTCAACTTCCTTCTGCTTATCAATTTGCGTCTCATCATTATCATCCATCTTTTTGCTCTTCAAACTAATTCAGCATTAACGAACGTGATTTTTAGATCTAGCTAGGAGCATATAGTAAATAAATTCACGTGTATTCTTTTGACTCAATAATTAAAATTTCAAATCATTGTAACGAAATTAAGGATTTTTTCCGTTAAATTTGGGCACGTCATACCATATTTCTAGCATTGTTTGACATTGTCTATCTCAGTTAGTTAAAGGGAGTGTTTTAGATTTTCAATCATCATTAATTTCGTATTTTTTTTACTAAATTAATTATTTATTGTGAAAAAAAATAATCATTAAATATATTATGGAATATTGACATACGAGTTATTTGTACCAAAGTACCAAACATATACTTTTAATCTTTTTGGTTGTAAATAATAATAATAAGCTTGTTTGCACACCTATTATGTAGAAAATTTTACATGGTCAGGTAATATGAATGATTGATAGTATGATTAATGATTGATAAAATTTATAATTATGTGGTACAATGTACAAATTAATGGCTCATATTAGTTGATAGTGTAAAATTGATTATTTACGGTGTGTTTTTTTTCCTCATAATTAATAATCTTTCAAAAAAGAAAATAATTTATATTTTTAATCCATTAAATTATTTTTAGGCTTCATTTTAATTAGTCTATTAAATTTAATTTTTATTTTGGTCTCTTAAATTAGAATAGACATTTTGGTTCTTCAAATTATTTTTGTTTATAGGTTTCTTAACTTCTTCGGGGATGTTAAATATGTAATTGAGTTTTTTGTGAGTTAGTAAACTAAATAAAACATAAGTAAAATGTAAAGCATAAATATAAAGAATAAATTGTGTAAGAAATGATAAATTTAATTGATTGTATATCTTTAATATATGGATATGGTCCAAAGATAAATCTAACTAATTTTTAATAAAATATTAATATTATTTTTTAAAAATATTAATTTAACCTAATAATAGGTTTGCACTTGAAAAAACTCTAATTATATGCCTCGAAATAAATATAAACTATTTGAAATGAAAGACATCTTTTAGACTTCATTTGCATTTTCATCTTATTTTCGATAAATTTAAATACTTAACTTTACAATTGATTTAAAATTATGCATCAATAATTTATAATAATAATCATACAGTTGTTTAAAAAAAATTATAATAAAAATAATTAATATTTATTATTTATAAAAGATAAAAGACAAAAATAAATATAAAATAAAAGATGAAAAGGATTAATTAATATAAAAAAAATATATATATATTTAAGTCAATCTTTGTGAGAAAAACAGTGTGTGTCCTTTTTCTCCTTACACACCAAAATACAAGAAGAGAACAATAAAAGAAGAATCAAACTCAGCGCCCTAAAACGAGTCTAACGGCGCTGCCTCCTACCTCTCGAATTATCGATAGTAGTTTACTAATCCAAGGAAGAGTGATGCTTTGAATAGCTTTCTTTCGTACCCATTCACAAGAAAGAAGGGTCTCAAGCAGTGTGTTCATGGTCACTCAGAACATAGGATTTTCGGCATCAAAGAGCGCGTGGGACAGGTGAGGACGACGTCGATAGCTGGTTCGCTAGTAGCTCTCCCTTGTTCTCTAGGTTCGGTAACCCGGGTAGCTAAAGGCTGCCTTGCTCGTTGGCGCAACACAACTCTCTCTCCGGTAAGTATCCCTAAAACTAACCGGCTTAACAATTGTTGAAACAGAACCCTAACAATTGTAGATACTAGACACATTTTCGTTACTGAATTTTTGTGCTTTCTCATGTTATTGTTTTTGCTTAACCTATTTCTTCTAACACTAAAAATGTCTACTAAATGAAATTGTAGCTATATTTAAATCCGCCTCTCATATGTACTTTGAAATTGCATTAATCTCAATTTCTATGAAAGATGTGCAAGTTAGTGTATCTTAATTTTGGTTATAGTTATATTAAGGTTTTTATTTTATTTTCTTTAACCTTTCCCCATAGTTCATGTAATGTAGTAGTTATTAGTTAACCACCGTGATAACACCCTTAAAAAAATTATGAATCATTAGTACCAACCTGAAATCCCAGGTTCATCAAACATATATGTCGATACAACTATCAAGTCAACACTTTTGGCAGTCAAAACCAAGAGTTGCATGCAATGTTTATGGCTAAATGTGAATCTTGCTCCCCCCTTTTGATAGACTTGCATTAGTTTTACTGATTTCTGCCTCTGATAGACTTGTATTTTTTGGCGGGCAATAAGCCTTCTCTATTTTCACATTCACTTCAGCCTATGAAATCACAATACAAAACAGTCACCAAATATTTCAAAAAGAAATTACAAAAAGAACCAAAAAATAATTACCAATAAAACAAATAAACAAACTCTTACATAAAATCACAACATTTTATTCCTTCATACTAAATATTCTGTCAAATTCCCTTTTTATATTTTTTAAATATCACAAAATAAAAAGATGTATTTTCTTAGCTGTCATCATGTTCAAAACAGAATGCAACTAGATATGACAATTGAACTTTACCTCCAAAACTAATAGCCCTGAAAGCAACTTACCTCCTCATCTTCCATGAAAATGGATGATAATGGGTCACTTTTTGACATCTTTTCTTGCCCTTGCTGCAGACCAGGTAACATGTCTGTAAATCCCCCAAGAATCCATTTGTAAGGGAACATAAATATACACTAGCTGAAAGGCAATCTGGATAATACTTACGGTGTGATAATATTACAGGTTTGTTCTTCCTCTTAATAATATCACAATACTCTCTTGCAAGCACATTTACTTTTCTCTGATCCATCCCCAGTTGGCAGATGTCAGCCTATTTTAAGATTAAAAGGTTCATGCATTATTGACCGATATGTTTCAAGCAAATTGGCAATTATAGATGAGTCTAGGACATATTTATCGGCACATCATGATAATCAAGCATGAGAAATGAAAATAAATATTAGCTAGTTTACAACCAGAAACAATAAGAAACTAAGAAAAATCCAAGAACCGAACAAAGCTGTGAACTTCTATAGTAATTTACACATTCCCTTTTTATTGCTACCACTGTGCATCCATTAATTTTTCACTTCTTTACAGGTGAGCCTATAAGGGTACCATTCTGTAAATTACAATTATTTAATCTTATGTCAAGCCAACAATGTATATTATATAAGTTAAGGTAAGTAGTCAATGCAGGCCTCAATATATCAATCAATATCAATATATAGGAAAATGGTAAAATGCACCTTGAGGAAAAATACATCAGCACACTGCATACATGGATAAAATATTTGAGCAGCGGTCAAATCTTCATGTTCACTCCGTCCCATTATTTGGCTACACCTATAATTTGGAAGAACAAAACATGAAACAACATTAAAGGCTAGATCCAGTATTTAGTGGATCACATGAAAGCATTTTATTATCAAAATATGAACCTGACAATCCTATTAAGGTTGTTGTTCTGAGCTATATCTAACACAAGAGGCCATTATTTATCAGCTCCAGCATTAATCTCTTTAGATGACCATAAAAACTCAACTCTTCCTTGTCTGATCTTGATGTTTTGTATTCTTATTCTCTTATTCTTTATCATATATGTTCTTCATTTTGTTCTTGTTGGTTTCTTTCATTGACTTTGTTGTTCTTATTTGCACGATCTGCTGCTATTTTTGAGTTCGTTGGAAGTTCTGATGCGAGTTTTCTGTTTTTAGACGTTTTGCAAGATATGGTCATCATTCATCACCCCTAGTTGAATTTACTGAATTAAATTTCTTCATTGAATTATGTTATTTTCCTATTATGGCTTTGAATGTTTTGATCTCCATACATGTGAATTGAAACATGAACCTGTTTTCTGCCGTGTAGGGTGTTTTGAAGTAAAATAACATTTTGTGTAGTATCAAGCCTCAAGTTTACTTTTGTACACGCTTCTTGGATTGTGAATTATTTTCATTTCATATGTGGATTTTTATTGCTAGTGTTCTTGATTTACTCCTTTATGATTTCCACTTGGATGTTATAATTGAAAATTTTGGCCAAGGGTTTTGTTACCCCCATCAATCAATGCTACTTTTTTCATACATTTTCAAGTTGAAAGTTTTTAGTTTCAAGTTGAAAATGTCTTGAATTTCAGTTGAGCCGAATCAATATCATTCTTGCTTGCTTCATTGCATATATTAGCATATCCCTTCTTGCTTAATTCTGATCAACATTAATGAAGTCAGAGAAAGAGTAAATTGTTTCTTATGCAGAAGAAGAAAGGAGTGATATTGTTTCTGCTCATATTAATCACATACACATTGCCTTATTATAAGATGAGCCAAATCAATATTAAATTATGCTTGTCACTGTTTTAAAAAATCACTTAAAAACTGATTTTAAAATCAATCTTTTAAAAAATTCACTAAAAAACCGGTTTTAAACAATTCAGTAAAAACTGGTTCGAATTGGTTTTAATAAAACCGGTTTGAAATTAGTTCACATATTAAACTGGTTTATAACTATAAACCGGTTTAAAACCGAACTGTAATTGGTTCAAAAAATAACCGGTTTTTTTTAAAGTGGTTTTTAAAAACTGAACTGCACTATTAATGTGGTGCAATTCAGTTTGGTTTTTGGACAATGAACATTCCTAGATATTAGACCTTGGGTCTTGCTTGCCGTGAGTAGGTTAGCTAGCATAATTATGATAAATATGGTGAGTTATGATACCTTGATATCTCAATGTTCAATGTTGTTTTACTTGGGATCAAAGGCAGAATGGGATTTTCAATCAAAAAGAAAATCAGAATGGGCTTTTTTATTGCTACACCAGTTAGTTTATTGGTCTGATTACTGCTACTGATTTGTTAGTTGAATTTGAATCTGATTTGTGTAGCTTCTGAAAGATTCTTGTTATTGGTCTAGTTGTAGATCTCTTGTGTGGTTGTATGTTTTTATATGATGAATTTATAATTTTTCTCTCTTAACAGCTACAAATTGATGGGAGTTACTTTATTTGCATTCTTTGAAAGTTGAGACAACCTTCTTGACTCAAGCACGTCTTATTTTTCTCTCTCAAAGAGGGTAGTTGTTCTGTTCCTTTTGATCCCTTGAACCGCTGCCACTTTACCTTTGCCAGCTAAGTTGCTGCCACCATCCCTTACACTTAAAAAACTATTCCTACAACATCAACATTTTCAATAACATTGAACAAAATCAAGATTTGTGAATTTTTTATTAAACTAAAATTTCCATGGAAATTCAACATATTCTACCTGGGTTTTCTCCAAAATTATCATCCGCGCCATCATTTCCAATCTCAAAACAACTTTTCTCTTTGAAATTTCCTTTACTTTCTTCTTCATACCCTTCTATTCAGTCCCAAAATTTTGAGGTTCCGAGTGGAGCCTTTTACCCTATGAGCATTTCACAAAAAGACGTATGTTCTAGTTCTAGGAGGAGAGTATCATGTAGCAGTAGCAGTAATACTGCAGATCCAAACAAGGGGCATGAGGTGAGAGCTCAGGTCACAGGGAGAAGGAAAAAGCTGGCTGTGTTTGTGTCTGGTGGAGGATCTAACTTTAGATCAATTCATGAGGCATCTAAAAGGGGGTCACTTCATGGAGATGTCATTGTATTGGTTACAAACAAAAGTGGTAATGGTCCATCTAACTACCCCTTTATTTCCATTTTTGCGCTTCTGGTTAATAATGTAAGTTTTTATGATTATCGAGCTTAGCTACACTCTGATAGCAAATTGGCTTACTATCACTAGGACTTAAGTTAGGAAGAAGCATAGAAATCAAATTAATGTCGGGGCAGAAGTTATGTAATATTAGCAGGAGATTTCTTTTATTATTATTTAATGTTGTGTGTGCAGTAACTGCTATGTAACTGTTGTAAGAAGTTAGAATAATACATATAAGCTGAAAGGGAAAAGGGAGGGAATTCGGTTGTTGTTATGTTGGGTTGGTTGGGAGAGATAGACTCTCTAATTCCTAAAGGTGGGTGTGTTAGTTTCTAGCAGAGCAGTTGTGTTTCTCTATGTTTTCATGTTCACAACTATGCAGAAAGTTATCTTGGAGCATTGTTAATCAAAATACCAGTTCCATTCACTATATATCACCCTTCCCTTACCCATTTATACCAATTCTATCACATTCTTGCTTGGCTTCTTGCACTAACTTTCCTATAAGCATATTTTCTTAATTTTTTAATTGATAACACTGTCTCATGACTAAGATGACATGCATGTTTGTAAAAATATTTTTATTATACTTTTATGCAGCTAGTTGCATGTTATATGCAATATTGACACTGTTTTGATTTACTTTTACTTTGAATCTTGAGTTTACGTAGACTTTGTTTTTCCTTTCTTTCTTATTATTTTAATTTTAATACCAGAGTGTGGAGGTGCGGAGTATGCTAGAAATAATGGTATACCGGTTATAATGTTCCCTAAATCAAAGGAAGAATCCGATGGGTTATCTCCAAATGACCTTGTTGATACACTAAGGTTAGATGCTTCTTTATTTCATTTTCTGCTTTTGCATTTAACTTTTAGTATTTAATGAATTTGATCTGTGATGGCTTTACTTCAAAGTTGAAATGCAAAGAAAAAAAAATCAATTTAGCTATAACTAAATTTGTGTAAAAGGGATAAAAAGAACGGTGATATGCTATTTGGAGATGTGTTTTACTATTTGCTTATGGTACATTTCTTCAACAGGAGATTCGAGGTTGATTTAATTCTTTTAGCTGGATACCTCAAACTTATACCAGTGGAATTGATCCGAGCCTTCGAAAGATCTATAATAAACATTCATCCATCACTTCTTCCAGCTTTTGGAGGAAAGGGCCACTATGGTATGAAGGTACATAAAGCAGTAATTGCTTCTGGCGCAAGGTACACATCTGTCAAAATAAGTATGTTGCTTCTACGAAACACTTCTAATACTTTTTCTTGCTACTTATCTTTGCATCATTTTCTGTGTTAGATTTTCAGGTCCCACAATTCATTTTGTGGATGAACACTACGACACAGGGCGTATCCTTGCCCAGCGTGTTGTCCCTGTGCTTGCTAATGATACTGCTGAAGAGTTGGCTGCAAGGGTTCTAAGAGAGGTAATGGCAGTTTATATCATCAATCAACTCCCAAAAATTGGGGCATTTTAAACCATTGAACTTCAATCCTGAATGAAATTTGATTTATATATTTGTCATAAGACATTCATGCGCCACGAGATTTATGCATCGAAAATGTAATAATTAGCTTTTTGACAAGATGAATACCAAATATTAATTGTTTATTTTGATTTTCAAATCTAGGAGCACCAATTATATGTTGAGGTGGTAGAGGCTTTATGTGAAGATCGTATAGTTTGGAGGAAAGACGGTGTGCCTCTCATCCGAAGCAAAGAAAATCCCGATGAGTTTTGTTGATTTATCACTTACATGGTCATAAATTCACTTTTAATCTTTGAACTACACATTTCTAGATTATAATATACTTATATATTATACTCAAGTAATCATGTGGCTTCCCCCTCTAAGAATATAATAATTTGGAAGTCACAAATTTTCCTCCCAACCTGTTCAATTGTAGACTTATGTTAATTTGCATCTTGAAGGATCTCAGTCTTCGCTACAATGTGGTATACTCCACAAGTGGCAAATGTTGTAATTTGCATTGTGATTAGTGACATGAAATGCGATTTATCGCAAATAAAGTGAGTAAAGTCTCTCCATGGAGTAGCAATCTTGGTCCCCCTTCACATGTGCATTCTCATATTGCACAAGTATTGTGAGTGTTCACAAGTATTGGTCCTCCTTAGAGAAAGTGAATAAAGTATTTCCACAGACTAGCAGTCTTGATTCCCTCCACTCGTGCATTATCATATCCATACGTGTTGTATGGGCGGTGACTTTTGACTTTATGTGTATGGTCTATTGTTGTCTTTGATTTTTTTTTTTTTTACAACGGTCTTTGATTATTCTCGTAAGGTTATGGCTATGGTTATGACATGCCTGCTGCATTTTCTGTCATTATTTTTTCGTTCACTCATTCATCGTGCATTTTACCATTCCTCTCTTTCAATAGCGAATGTGAAACGACCCGAATTGTCTGTTGTAAAGATAGCATGCTGTTACTCGCAATAAGTAATCTCGTCTATTGATTTGAGATCAAATAGTTGAAATTACATGGTCAATACATCAACTAGAAACATTATCAACCATTGATTATAAATTGTATGATCCAGATCTGTAGCTGCATGACAATTTTACAGCATCGACGTCATTTCCATTGATATCCAACATTGATTATTGGAATAGGGTTTTTTTTTTTAACATGTAAGTGAGAATAGTAAATCTTGGACATATAATCACATGTGATTCGCGAATGATCAGCATTGAAATTTTTTGTAAAATTTAAAAAGAATTTGATATTTCATCAAATATATTAATTTGATGTATATTATATATTTTTTTTAAATATATAAGTAAAAGTTGATTATAAAAAGACTTCATTACTTTAAGTTTGATACACGTGATAAATAGATTATAATTACTAATAATTAGTAGATCTCATCCCCCACCCTCACATTTTTTATACTATGAAAAAGTTATGTAGGATTTTTAAATGTTCATTAAATTACTTTAAATGTTGATTATCGTTGTATCATATCAGAACATACTAGTAGTGTAGACATACTCATCTCACTCTAACCTAATGCACGTGTAACTATGTATTCAAGAATTTTGTTTCTTGAAATTTCACATGGCATTAGCCTAATTATAATTATTATTGTTATTTAGAAAGAGAAAACAACACATGATTGACACATTCCCTCCGTAAGTGATGTTTGTTCTCTATAAAAATATAATCTATTATTGGTGTTCTCGTGACGTGCTTATCAAAATAGATGGACAACTAAGAAACAGAATCAGAAAGAAAATACACCAATCTATCAGATATGTGTTCGTTGATCTATTTAGTTTAAAATTAAGTTCAAGAGAATGCTCAATATTTATGGTTTTAAAGCACTAGAAATTACACCCTTTATTTTATTATAAATGTTTTATTTGAATTATGTATATTTCTTAAAAAAAATTAATTAACTGTGAAAATTTCAATAATAAAATGAATTTCATTCAATAAATATTATTATTAATAGTAGTTATTAGTCAAATACTTATATAAGTTAATAAATAAGCGTAAATGGTAGAAGAAAGTAAATAATACTTTATTGGTAATAAGTAATATACCCGTGCAATTATACAAGTTCAATTTAAGTTAAAGGCAAATAAGTTTTATTTACTCTAAGTTAATGTTACAAATGAGATCCTTAATATAACACAGAAGCAGTTAACCAATATGAATTTCCTGCATTTGAGAAATGATGTTGTTGCATAGTACAATATACATTAGTTAGTCTCGAGTATTAATTTATGATTGACTGACTTATATTAAGTAACGGAGTCAGAAATTAATATTCAAATAGACATGACCAAAATTTTAATATTCATATAAATAATTATTATTACCATTTATTTGAGACTAGATTAGGATCAATAATTGTTTAACACATTAACTGCATGGAATTTAAATGAGTTTTATATGCAGTCTCAAATATAAATATAAATAATTTAAACTAAACATTATTTTTTTTAATTTTATTTTTATTTAGATTTGAAACCCGCGGAAATAATTTACATTGTGCTATTTGCATTTGATTAAGACATCACATTACTCAAGCATGCTAGAAGTAGAATTACTATAGCACCACATTAATGTATCATACTAGAATTATGACAACGGATTACTCGATGAGGCATTTAAACATATTGAATTTTTGGACCATTCATGTTTATATACATTAAATAGACACAAACATCCTCCCTATTTTAAGGTACATGAATCAAGATTTTGTTTAGACCGATAACAATCAAACTAGGGATTTTTGTGAGGGCTTTATAGAAAATGATATGCTCCATCTATTTCAAAATATTTTATATATTAAAATTTTAATATATTTAATCTAAATTTATCAAAAAAAATTTAACTCAATTTTGTTTATATTTTAGAAAAAATATTATAGTAATTAGTAGGGATGTCAATTAAACCCGGACTTAGTGGGTACCCGCAAAAAATATTCGCAATTGATAGGGTAAAAACCCGCATAATGGGTATAGGTATGGAGACGGGTAAGCAAAATTAAACGGGTATGGATACTACAGTACCCACCCCGCCCCACCCCGCACTTATATATTATTATTATTATTATTATTATTGGATGTGTTTATTTGAGCTTAAATAAAAATGATTTTTGTTTTAAATAATTTAGAGATTATTTTTTCGAGATTTTTATAAAATGATTTTTAATCTGTTTGTATATAATTTTATAAAAATGATTTTTTTTAAAACTACAAAATTACCGTAAAAGACATACAAATGATTTTTAAGAAAACATGTTTGTTTGAAAAAATATTTTATAAATACGTGATTTTTCTAAATACATATATATCCATATACTCTGTTATGCATCTTTATTTTCCCCTCCAATCTCTATCTATTATCTCCCCCACTCTCTATTATCTCATATCTCTCTACCTCTCCTTTTTATTCCAAGCAAATCAATGAATTTAAGTATTCAATTTCATAATTTTTGGATCCTTCTAAAAAATAAACATATAAATAAATCATTACAAAAATATGTTAGTAATAGATTTTGGAGGTTCTGTTTTAATCTTAAAAATTGGGCCTTTAATAAAAAAAATGCAATTTTAATAATTAAAAAAATTGAAAAAATAAATAAATTTTAGTCCTTATACACATATCAAGCTACATCATATGTTATGTCCATACCAATTTACATATGCTCTACCTATACCAATTTTTTAAATTTAATCACAACAATGACGATTATTTATCGATATATTTTTGTTAAAGTGCGGGTAATGGTATGGGTACGCACACTTAAATACATAAAGAGCAACAGAACGGGTATTAAAATTGATACAGGGCACAAGTATTTAAGATTGATATCAGACACAGACACAGATATTCTTTTAAAATGTAGGTACGAAATACTATACTTCCCTATTCAAACTTTAGCCATTGTGATTCCTAGTAATTAGTTATGGTAGTAGTTTTACACATCTCTTTTGATTCATTCGGTATTTCAATTTTTAGGTCAAATCAATTGAACTACTTAATCCCCTATAATATACTCTATTTAAAAATAATTAATAAATAATTTAAGAAACGTGAGATTTAATTATTTAATAATATTAAAAAGAGTATATGATTGATGAGGATGAATCTGTCGCTCTCCTCCGTCTTTTCTCGTTTCTGCTCCTATCAAATCTTTTGGCCCTCACACTGATAAAGTATTGAAGAAGATAACCACTTCCCCAAATAAACCGGACAAGTCAACAATCTGAAGTTTCAAGAGAGAGTTGATATTAATAGGTGAGTGAAGAGAATCTCAACAATGAGCATCAACGAACCTCTTATGGCACTCCAATCTGATGATGATGGCAGACTCACAAGAACAGGTACTCTCTCTCTCTCTCTATCAGAAAATTTATTTCAATATTCATTTTTTCTGTATTTTTCTATGGTGTTTGCAATTTGCATACGATGTTATGATTTTGATGTCAAAATGTCAGTGCTCTAAACAAAGGTGAATATGCAGATGAATAGAATATTAATTATCTGGTGTTTGTTGCAGGGAATGTTTGGACAGCTACAACACACATAATAACAGTGGTGGTTGGGGCAGGGGTGTTAGCTCTAGCATGGGCCATGGCCCAATTAGGATGGATAGCTGGTATAGCGAGTATATTGATCTTTTCATCGATCTCTATTTTTACTTACAGTCTTGTAGCCGATTGCTATAGGTTTCCAGATCCAATCAATGGCAAGAGAAATTATACTTACATGCAAGCTGTCAAGGCCTACTTAGGTACTTTTCTACTTTTGCATAATAATCTAATAAGGAGTATGCATTCGAAAAAATCACCAAATTTTGCGCGTTCAAATGTATGTTTATGGATAATTTATGTCGTTCAAACGTGCACTTCTGAAAATATTATGAGGTTTTTTAGTAACAAACCCTGAAAATATTCTAGCAGAAAATTGTGGATAATTGCAACTGTAATTGTGGTCTCATGTTTCAAAAACCTTTATGTTAAGGCTGCAATCACTATTGTGGTCCTTTAACGTCGATTATAACAAAGAAGAAAAATAAAATGTGAAAATGATTTGAAAGAGTTGATGGTTTAGATCACAATAAACTATGCATACATATATAACAAATTAAGAAATGATCAAAATTTACTATTGTTTTTCCATTACTTAGTTTTACATTTCTACTTGATAATAGGTGGAACAATGCATGTGATTTGTGGATTGATTCTGTATGGAAAGCTTGCTGGTATCACAGTGGGCTACACAATAACATCATCCACAAGCTTGGCGTACGTTATCATTACATTAAAAAAATCACTTCTGACTATATACAACTTATAGATCTATTACAATTTGCAAATATATATTAGACAATCAAATGTACTTTTTTATGGTTAAATTAAGTTGTAGGTATGACATTATTTGCAAACTTTTAACTAAGCCAATTCTCTTTTAGGAAGGAACTTTTAAAACATAAAAAGAACTCAAATACAAATTAATTTGTGCCTTTCTTTTGTCCTCTTTTTTGTGGTTTATAGTTATGAATGTAATATGACAGAGCAATAAAGAAAGCTGTTTGCATCCATAGAAAAGGACATGAAGCTGATTGCAGGAGTTCTTATAATCCCTACATGATCAGTTTTGGAACATTGCAAATTTTTTTGTCTCAAATTCCAAACTTTCACAAATTGACATGGCTTTCAACAGTTGCTGCTATCACCTCATTTGGTTATGTATTCATTGCAGTTGGTCTTTGCCTTTCAGTCATTATCTCTGGTACTCTTCACCATTAATTTATCTAAAAGAATTTATTATCAACTCCTTAGATAATAATGTAGTTTTTTTGCTCAATTTTATCCTTGTTGCATAATTTTGAAAATTGGATTTTGTATAGTCGACTTTGTGGTGCAATCGGTTGTAGCCTGTTTGATCAAGAGAGAGGCTTTGATCCAACAGTCTATAATCAGTTGAACCACAAAACAACTGTAGAGGATTGGGGTTCTACT
Source organism: Cicer cuneatum (assembly GCA_037974295.1). Classification (NCBI taxonomy): domain Eukaryota; kingdom Viridiplantae; phylum Streptophyta; class Magnoliopsida; order Fabales; family Fabaceae; genus Cicer; species Cicer cuneatum. Next base: position 71,694,879 of record JBBPBO010000001.1, on the reverse strand, counting down.
TTTGAAATTTTTTTACATCTGGTTTTATGGTGCAGTTGGCCGCAGACGATTAGATCAAGAGAGAGAATTTGATCTAACCTATGGCCGACTGCATCATAAAGTCAACTGTAGAGGATCTGGGTTCATCATTTTATATCTAACTACAGAGGCATTTGGCTAAGAACAGGAAAAGGGGCGTCAACGAGCATAACCGGAACCAAAATAGGGCCAGAACTGTCTGCTGAAGATAAAGCGTGGAGGGTTTTTAGTTCAATGGGAAACATAGCACTTGCTTGCACTTATGCTACTGTTATTTACGACATAATGGTAATGATCACTATTTTAAGAAATTATTTAGAAGCAAATAAAGAGATATATCAATAAACTGCAACATTCAAATATTACCCTTGAATTTGATTATTCCATACTTGTTTGTTTAGGACACATTAAAGTCACACCCATCAGAAAATAAACAAATGAAAAAGGCTAACGTGATAGGGGTCTCGACAATGACGATGATATTCCTACTATGTAGTTGTCTTGGCTATGCTGCTTTTGGCGATCACACACCAGGAAACATTTTTGCTGGATTTTATGAGCCATTCTGGTTGGTTGCCTTAGGAGACACATTCATCGTAATCCACATGATTGGAGCATATCAGGTTTGATCATTACTGTTTCAATTTAATAATTGAGTTTTATAATTGAATATATGTAGTTTAAACATGTTGTACATATACACCCAAATTAATTTCTCTATCTTTATTTTTGTTACTTTATATTTTACCATGATAGGCATTTCTACAAGTACAATAAGACTGTAAAATTTTATTCGATATATTGGTAAAATATGTTTACAATGTTAGTGTATGATTATTAAACTTAGCTGTTATTGACAAATGAAAGGTTTAACACAATATCTATCATTTCAAAAAATATGAGCAAATATTGTGTATGTAGTTGTATAACATGAGAAAAAGGAGTGTACATTGTCAATGTAAAATTGAATAATTGATTTTATCATCTCATCTCATAATTATAACTTTCATCAATCAATAACTAAATAATCAATTATTGATGATATCTGCTAGTGTAAAACTATTTACGCTGACAATGCATAGTCATTAAACCCATAAACATTTTGTTTAGGCTTTAATATTTAATATAAGTGATAACTTAATATTTTATCACAGGTGATGGGTCAACCATTCTTTCGTGTTGTTGAAATGGGTGCTAACATCATGTGGCCTGATTCAAATTTCATTAACAAGGAATATCCAATTAGTGTGTGTGGTATAACAATCAATTTGAATTTGTTTAGGCTAATTTGGAGGACAATATTCGTGATAATTGCTACAATTCTTGCCATGGCAATGCCATTTTTCAATGAGGTTCTTTCTTTGCTAGGAGCAATAGGGTTTGGTCCTTTAGTTGTCTTCTTCCCTATACAAATGCACATTGCTCAGAAGCAGATAAGAACTTTGTCATTGAAGTGGTGTGTGCTCCAATTTTTGAATTGTCTCTGTTTCATCGTTTCATTAGCCGCCATAGTTGCTTCAATTCATGAAATTAGCAAGGATCTCCACAAATACAAGATTTTTAAATATAAACAATAGCACCTTTTTTGTTTTTGTTTTAACTCTCTCATTCTCAGGGTAATGACACCCTAGTAATCAACAATTTTGGCTGAGAGGTAAGTAAAACTTAGCCAAAAATTGTTTCGGTCAATATTCGAATTTGGGAATAGCACATTTGTAACAAGGAAATAAATGGAAAAAAAAAAAATTACCTGGATTTTTTTTCTTATAGTGAAATTACTAAGCACTAGTAAGTAGTAAAGTTGGTGAGCAAGATGAAAGTGACCAATGACAATATCAATTATATCTATGTATAATAACTTGTTGGGTACTCAATTAGTGTGTTGCTAGTAAATTTGATTTTCAAGTAGAATGTTTACCTTCTTAAGAATGACAATGTTATGATCGGTAAGAAACTGTGTAAATAGATTGTGACTATATATTCATTTTTTAGAATATTTTGACAATTGAATTGGATTTTGTGTTGTATGGGAAACTCATTTTGTGTTGTATGACTATATTTTGAAGATTGAATGGATGAAATTGAGGTCCTATACAATGATGTGTTTAGGTTCCTGTGTTTTGATTTTCAACTCTTTTGTATTAAGAGTCTCTAGGAGTTTATGAATAATTGTTGTTTGATTTGAGTAGGTTCTTCAAAATGATATTGATATGCTAAATTCTATAGCTATGTTGAGAAGAGTACACACTAGCATGAGTGTCTTATTAAATCGCCAACTCTTGCTTATTAAACTTTATTCATCTCATTTTAAATGTTTTATTTGAGTTGTGCATAATTTTTAAGAAAATAATTAGTTGTATTGATTTCGATAATAAAATGAGCTTCATTTATTAAAATACATTTATTAATTATAGTTAATGAAAAAATTTGATGGGTTAAAATATAAAAACCTAGTATAGCAACTGTGCGTTGTGCAGGTGTAAATTTTTTTGAAGGTGATATATATAATTTATAAATGTATTAATTTTGTAAATAAGTATGATTATAAGAAGAGTAAATGGGATAAAAAATTGCAGAGTTTGTAATTAAATAAGTATTTTTACTTTTGAAATAATATGATAAAAATAATATTTTTTAAAAGTTTAATCATAAAAAATTAACTATTTTTTAAAGGTTTAGGGTTGGATTTAAACTCTCTCTACAATATTAAAGTCTTACCATTTAACTGACACTTCATGAACATAAAATATTAACTAGGAGTATTCATAGGTACGGGTAAATCTACGAACCTGGTCACTCAAACCAATTCAACCCTAACTCATTCAAGTTCTGGTCTAACTTGAACCAATCTATTGAAATTCAATTATGTTTGATTCAGGTAGTAGATTTAACATTTTGAACCCACAAATCCGCAAATTTAACTTATTGACGTGACATATATATTTTTATTTATTTTTTATGTAGTTAAAATTTAGTTGTTGTACTATGTTTGAGAATTTGTTGCTAATTTAAATAATTTAAGTGTTTTGTTGTGTTTGTGAATGTATTTTAAATATTGATTGATATGTTGTGATATAGATTTATTATTTTTAAGATGGTCAAATATTTAAATTTAATTATATTTTTTAAAAATAAAAAAAAATATTTTTCTTTATCACCCGCCAATCCAACTATTCATAATTGGATTGGTTTGGTTTAGGTTTGATGGAAAAATCATGGGTTGAGAGCTCACCCCAAGTCCCCAACCCAAATAAAATTGATCGATTTGGGTATCGAATTTGGCTAAAATGACCGAAACCAACATGTGTACACCCCTAATATTAATCATGATTTAAGTGAAAATTTATATAATTGATAATCGTAGACTCTATTTTTATTAAAGTATATAAGTTATCTGAGTTAAAAAAAGTATATAAATTAAGTAGAAATTATTAAAATTGTAACATTTTTTCTTGCACATTTTAAAATGTTTCGAAACAATGCTCATGGTAAATACATGCATGGATAACTTTTAAGAGAAAAAGACATAAAAATCATTTATTAGATTGACTAATTGTTATTTGTGCATTACATACAGGATAAATATACGTGTCGACGCATTAATAATAATAATAATAATAATAATAAGGTACAAACATTGTATATTGATTATTTTTAATATCTAAATAAGCATTTAAAATTATTTGAATGTTTTATCAATTATATTGCTAATGTTTATAAAAATGTCTTTGTTTCAATACTATTTTTTTTTTTTTTTAT
>JBBPBO010000001.1:71605127-71690884 GCA_037974295.1 Cicer cuneatum | reverse complement strand
TTTTTTTATAAATATTCTAAGATTGTTTGCTGGTAATTGATAATTGGTTTTTAAGTTGTGATAATTATGTTTTTATATACTTTGTGGTCATTTAAGATGTTATGTTATAATTATTTAAATGTAATTAAAATGTTGTGATTATTTATGTGTAATGAATTACCAAGAGTAACTTAATATGAAATTAAGTTTGTTACAACAGTTATGTTTTTTATTGTTAGTTTTAATCATAGAGTTATAAAATTAATCTGTGATGATTATGTTTTAATTATATACTTTTTGGTTATTTAAGATGGTTATTATATTTTAATTTTAAAATGTAATTAGTGTTGGAACCAAATTGGTTCTTGCAATTAAAATTTTGATGTTAACAAATGTATTTTATGAAAATAACATATTTGACTTAGAAGAAGAATGAAAAATGTCACCAGAAGAATAGATCAGAGGATGACGTCACCAGAAGAAGAAATCAGAGGATGATGTCACTAGATAATGTTATCAGAAGATGACGTCACCAGAAGCAGAAATCAGATGATGACGTCACCAGAGGATGATCACCAGAGGAATTTGTCAGAGAAAAATGCTCAAAATAGAATTGGAGCAAAAGACTCGAGAAACAGAATTTAGCTAAAAATATGCTCAAAACAGAATCTGAGAAAAATGCTCAAAACAGAATTGGAGCAAAAGACTCGAGAAACATAATCTAGCTAAAAGTATGCTCAAAACAGAAGCAGAGCAAAATGCTCAAAACAGATTAATCGAAATACACTCCAGAAGTAAAACATCAGTGAGCAAAAGACTCATAACAAAATCTGAGCAAACTACTCCAGAATATTCTCAAAACAGATTAATCGAAATACACTCCAGAAGTAAAGCATCAGTGAAGTCCTAAAGTTCAACTATAAATAGAGACTTAATGCTGAAGATTAGAGCATCGAAAACCACAAGAACTCAAGCTTAAATTGAACATTATCTGAGAGTTCAAAAGAGAGAAACACAAATGTGCAAGAGCAATATTTTCTAAGTGTTTTCGAGAGAGAAAGACAGTGCAACAGTCAGCTTTCCAAAAGCAACAAAAGAGTGCAAGAATCAGTGCAGCAAACAACTTTCCAGAAGCAACGCTGCAAAGTTCCAAACCTTTATTATATAACCCAATAGTGGTGTAGATTCCTTCTTCAATCTAGGGTTGTCAGATTGGTAGGAGAAGACTTGACTTTTAGAGTCAAGGTGTTGTTATCGTTCCTCAAAAGTCTGGGGTTGTCAGGCTGTTTGAGAAAACTTGGCTGGTTTAGTCAAGGTGTTATTGTTCCTCAAAAGTCTGGGGTTGTCAGGCTGTTTGGGAAAATTGGCTTGTAGGATCAGTGGTGTTGTAATTCAAAGGAGTTTGAATTAGTGAAAAGGCCTTCTGGAGGAAGGGACTGGACGTAGTCTAGTTAACGGTGAACCAATATAAATTGATGTGTTATTATGTTATTATTATCCGCTGCTGAATCTGATTAGTTATCTATCGAATAATTCACATTAACATTCAACAAAACAGCAAAAGTAATCAAGTTTGACAAACACAATTCAACCCCCCCTTCTCGTGTGTGCACCTTCAATTTGCATCACAGCTCGGTCTCAAGGCTGAGCACTTTACAGTGTTTGAGGAAAGATCCAAGGGATCAACATGTCCACCTCTATTTGATGGAGAACGATTTGAATACTGGAAGGACAGGCTGAGAAGTTTTTTTATTTCACAAGATCCTGAACTTTGGGACTTGGTGGAAGATGGTTATACTGCTCCAGAAGATGCTGATGGTGTTAAAATTTCCAGAAGAGATATTGATGCTGATCAGAAGAAGATGTTCAAGTTGCATCACAAATCCATATTGTTCATGATCAATGCAATACGTTCAAGGAGTTCGACAAATGCCCTAACAGAGAAACAGCGAAGAACATCTATGATAGTTTAATTCTGACTTACGAAGGCAGTAAGCAAGTCCAAGAAGCAAAGGCTAACATTCTAGTCAAGAAGTATGAGTTATTCAAGATGGAAGAAGATGAAGACATTGAAACTATGTTGTCCAGATTCCAGACACTAGTATCAGGATTAAGGGTACTAGAAAAGAGCTACACTACTGTTGATCATGTAAGGAAAATACTTAGAAGTCTGACAATCAAGTGGAGACCAAAGATCACTGCTATTCAGGAAGCTAAGGATCTGAATACTCTAAAGCTAGAAGAATTAATCAGCTCCCTCAGATCACATGAAATTGAATTGGAAGAAGATGAACCCAAGAAGAAGAACAAAACTCTAGCCCTGAAATCCAAGCAGAAGAAGGCTCTGAAAGCAACATCAGAAAATAGTGATTCAGACGATCAAAGTCTGAACTTAGAGGAAGAAGAAATTGCTTTCTTGTCCAGGAAGTTCAGAAAGATATGGCATAACAGAAGGAATACATTTCCCCAGAGATATTCCAACCAGTCCAATAAAGGAAGTGATGATACACATGACAAGAAAGGTATCATCTGCTACGGATGCAATGAATCTGGACATATCAAGTCAGAATGTCCAAATATGGAGAAAGGGAAGTACCAGAGGAAAGATTTTAGAACTAAGAAGAAAAGCATGATGGCTACATGGGATGATTCTGATGAATCTTCTAAAGATGAACAAGCAGATTTGGCTATGATGGCTCACACCAACTCTGGATCCAACACAAAATCTGATTCTGGAAGAGAATCAGAAGATGATGAAACTGAGGTATAATATGAATTCACTCAATCTAATTTGATTACTGTTCTGAATGATTTTTTAAACAGTAATTACAAATTATCTTTAAAACTGAAAACTCTTAAGAAAGAAAATACAAATCTAACAGAAGAAGTTAATGTTTAAAAAAATCAGATTGCAGAATTTAAAACAGAAAGTGTCATTCTTGAAATTGATATTGCAGAATTGAAAACAGAGAATGTATGTTTGAAAAACAGTTTTACTGAACTTAAAGATGAAAGTTTAAATCTGAAAAATAATCCTAATTCAACAGAAAATGAAAATACCACAAGTAATTCTGATATGCATGAACAAGTTCTTCAAGAATTTCTTGATAGTGGTATGGAAATAAGCAAATATGCTTCTATGATTTATGGAGTCAGTAGGAACGGAAATAGAGGTATAGGATTTGAAGAAACAATAATTAAACCTAAACCTATGTTTAAACCTGTTCCCTATGATATAGTGTGTACTGGTTGTTACAAGAAAGATCATTTCAAAGTTTCTTGTCCTATGCTAAATACAAGAAAAAACAAGAAATTTTTCAAAACTAACAAACCTGGACCCAACCAGATTTGGGTACCTAAAAGCAAAATTGTTTTTGTTGCAGATGTCCTTAGCAAGTAAGTTAAAAGACCAGTCATGGTACCTGGACAGTGGATGCTCGCGAATATGACGGGAAAAAGGTTTATGTTCCAAGAATTGACATTAAGCAAAGGAGGCACAATAACTTTTGGAGGAAAGCAAAAAGGCCAGATCATTGGTCAAGGAACAGTTGGTAATGATAACTCTCCTTCTATTAAAGATGTCTTGTTTGTTAAAGGTCTTAAACATAACTTGTTGAGTATAAGTCAGTTAAGTGATAACAATTATGATATTATATTCAATCAAAAGACATGCAAGGCAATCAGTCAGAAGGATGGATTTGTGCTTTTCACAGGTCAGAGGCAAAATAATATTTATAAAATAAATCTGTTTAGTCTAGGAAAGCAAGAGGTTAAATATCTTATGTCAGTGAATGAAGTGAATTTAATGTGGCACAAAAGATTAGGTCATGCTAATTTTAGATCAATTTCAAAATTGAACAAACTTAAGTTAGTAAGAGGTCTACCTAATCATAGTTACAAAACTAAAATCTTGTGTGAAGGCTGTCAAAAGGGAAACAAACCAAAAGTTCCTTTACTCCTAAGAAATCAGTAACTACATCAAAGCCTCTTGAACTTCTGCATATGGATCTGTTTGGACCAGTGAAAGTAGCATCTCTAAATGGAAAGAAATATGGCTTTGTTATAGTAGACGATTACTCTAGGTGGACATGGGTAAAATTTCTAAGAAGTAAAGATGAATCCCATACTGTATTTATGACATTCTGTAAACAAGTCATGAATGAAAAAGGTTTTAAGATAGTGTCAATTAGAAGTGATCATGGAAAAGAATTTGAAAACAATTTTTTTGAAAGTTTCTGTAATGAGAATGGAATTTCTCACTTTTCTTCTCTTAGAACACCTGAACAGAATGAAGTTGTAGAAAGGAAGAATAGATCACTCCAAGACATGGCCAGAACTATGTTAAATGATTTAAATATTGCAAAACATTTTTGGGCTGAAGCAATCAACACTGCATGTTATATTCAGAATAGAGTCTTTATTAGGTCTATGTTGAATAAAACACCATATGAATTATGGAAAGGTAAAAAGCCTAACATTTCTTACTTTAAACAATTTGGCTGTATCTGTTATATGCTAATTACTAAAGATATTCTTGGTAAGTTTGATTCTCGATCTCAAAAGTGTATCTTCATTGGATACTCTGAAATATCTAAAGCTTATAGGGTGTTTAATACTAAAACTCATATTGTAGAATAATCTATACATGTTAAATTTAATGAAAAACAGCTTGACACTGCAAAGTCAAAGCAAGATGTTGATATTATAGATGTAACAACACCAGAGGAAGCAGAAACAGATAAACCAGCAGAATTTGGAGAAGTGAAGGATACAAGTAAATCAGAAGCATGTGACACATCTTCAAAGGACGAATCTGATCAAATCAGAATCAGTTATGAGAAGTCAAAAGAGAAATCTGGATGGAAATATCAGTCATCTCATCCTGAAAATCTGGTCATTGGAAGTGGAAGTGATTCTTTAAGAACCAAATCATTATTAAAAGATATAAGTCTGTTTGGTTTAATCTCATCGATTGAGCCTACATTTGTTAGTGAAGCGTTGGCAGATGATGGATGGATTATTGCAATGCAGGAAGAGTTAAATGAATTTAAGAGGAATGATGTTTGGGATCTAGTTCCAAGACCAGAGAAGAACATTGTGGGAACCAAGTGGGTCTTCAGAAATAAGCTAAATGAAAAGGGTGAAGTAGTAAGAAACAAGGCAAGGCTTGTGGAACAAGGTTACAATCAACAAGAGGGCATTGATTATGAAGGTGCAAACACGAGAAGGGGGGTTGAATTGTGTTTGACTAACTTGAATACTTTTTCTGTTTTTGCAGTTTTAAAACAAAACTTGATGTATGAATAAAATAGAGTTCGCTGCGGATATAAAGTAAAAATGAAAACACATAATTTTATATTGGTTCACCGTTAACGAGGCTACGTCCAGTCCCTTCACCTTGAAGGATTTCACTAATTTAAAACCTTGAATTAAAACAGTTCCACTGACCCTCCAAGTCAGTCTTCTCAAACAGTCTAATAATCCTAGACTCTTGAGGAATACAACACCTTGACTTCTTAAGTCAAGTCTTCTCCTACCAATCTGACAACCCCATATTGTAGAAGGAATTACAACGCCTTAAATCTAATTGCCAAGTAATCTGCTACCCCTTCTGACTCCCTCAGATTGTAGACTCTACTTCAACAACTTAGATCTAACAAAAGGGAAAGAAAATAACACGAGTGCTTGCTTCTGGAAAGCTGGAACTCACAATTAACCTCACTGAAAACTCGAGTGTTTGCTTTTGGAAGTGTATGACTCTTTTGTGATTTTTGATGCTAAGTCTTCTGCCTTAAGCCTCCTTTTATAGATGCTAATTAGGGTATCTTCCAAGCTTAAATTCGAGCTGTATCTTGCCAGATACTCTTAAATAAAAATAGTGTGGCCAATCGGGCTTCACTTAAATAAAAAACATATCTTTTTAGCTCCATATTTGCTTTCAAAAATAACTTTGACCAATCGTGACTTTAATTAATTCTGGAACAAATCTTTCTTCCCGCCAATAGCTTCTGAATTCCACAAGACTTCTTTTTATTTTTGTTTCAAATCCTTTTTAATACTTTGATCAAATTTTAATCAAATCTCCACCGATTATCATCATGATTAAATCTGAACCCTTTGATCTTCTGCTCTCGTCCACATCTGGACCATACTAAGTGATCTGTTGTGATCCTCTGATTTCGGCCAACCCTGGACCACACTTTCTGATCTTCTGATCTCGGCCAACACTGGGCCATATATTTAAATCTGAACCATTGATCTTGATATCTTCCCTCTGATCTGGACCAATTCTGAACTAGGTCTGGATTGAACTGAAATTAAGTCTGGACAAATAATATTTCAGTCTGGACATTTTACCTTCTATTTTGGATCAGTTTTGGATCAAATCTGGAGATCATTTCTTCTGGTCTGGACTTAGTTTCATACCCTGAACCATGCTATCTTCTGGTCTGGGTCAAATTTGGATTGATTCTCTTGTTCTGGATCTATTACTTATCCTCTGATTAAGTCTGGTTCAACTCTGGGCTGTTTATCATTTCACTGCCAGACATCTTCTGGTCAGAATAACTTCTGGACTAAGTCTGAATTATGATTCGTTCTGGTCTTGATCAAGTCTCCCTCTGGCAGGCTTCCTTCTAGTCTGGTCCAGGTCTCCTTCTGACTTTGCTTTCTTCTGACTTTGCTTCCTTCTGATCTGGGCCAGCAAAGATATCTTCTGATAATTTTAGGATGCTTCATCTTCTACCTCTAGAACCTTTATCTTCTGATGGCATTTAATGTAATAATTCAAGGTACAAAATAAGGTTACATGGAGTGCTTTTGTAAAGATAAAAAATCCTAAGTACTTAGAACCAACTTGGTTCCAACAATCTCCCCCTTTTTGATGATGACAAAACGTTAACTTATTTTGCTAGCTTATAACTCGAAGACTTGAATTACTCCCCCTCAGACCAATCTCTCCCCCTAAGTCTGATACTTAATTTTTCTTCTCATTTTCAACTCATTCTCTTTTGACTATTTCTTTTCTTCTCTTCTCCTCTCATTTTCAACTTCTTCTTTATTCACTCTTTCTTTTCTCTCTTCACATTGCCTTTCCTTTTCAATTCCTTCTCTTTTTACTCTTTCTTTTTCTCTCTCCCTGTTTCTTTTCCTTTTCAACTTATTCTCTCTTTCTCTCTTTATTTTTCTCTCTCCCTGTTTCTTCTCCTTTTCAACTCCTTCTCTTTTCATCTCTTTCTTTTTCGCTCCTCCTTTCTTTGTATCTCTTCTTTTCTACTTATTTCTCCTTTCTCTCTCTCTCCCCCTTTTTGTCATCAGCCAAAAAGAGGTCCTACTATTTTTGTAATTTTTTGTTTTTCTCTTTACAAATTACAGAAACTAAAAATAGAAAATTAAAAAGCATAAAATAAAATTACAAGAAAATTAAAAATAAAAAATAAACTCCTAAGATGACTACTTGAGCTAGTCAGATATGGAGATAATGCTGAGATGCTTCTTGATGAACTCGAACCTATCTTCAGGTAGTGCTTTGGTGAAGATGTCAGCCCATTGATGATCAGTGTCCACAAACTGGATGCTTAAAGTCCCTTTTTGAACATGGTCCATAATGAAATGGTGTTTTATTTCAATGTGTTTGGCTCTAGAGTGTAAGATAGGTTCTTGGTTAGGCTTATGGCTGAAGTGTTATCAGATAACAAAGGGATATTGGTTTCAAAGATGTTGTAATCTCCAAGTTGGTGTTTCATCCAGATTAACTGTGAACTGCATCCTGCTGCTGATATATACTCAGCTTCAGCTGTTGACATGGCAATGGTGCTTTGTCTTTTGCTTGACCAAGAGATCAAATTATCACATAAGAAAGTGCAGTTGCCGCTTGTACTTTTCCTTTCCAGCTTGTCTCCAGCATAGTTGGAATCACAAAAACCTCTGAGTTTGTAGGTGGGGGTTTTCTTGTATAACAGGGTAAGGTTGGTGGTTCCTTTAAGGTATCTCAGAATTCATTTGACAACAGTTAAATGGGATTCCCTAGGGTCAGCTTGAAAATGGGCACAGACACAAACACTAAACAAAATGTCAAGTCTAGACGCAGTTAAATAAAGAAGGGATCCAATCATACCTCTGTATGTTTTCTGGTCTACCTTTTGGCTGGTTTCATCTTTCTCAAGTGAGCAGGTTGGGTGCATAGGGGTGGCCATAGGCTTACATTCACTCATTTTGAACTTTTTAAGAAGTTCTTTAGTGTATTTAGATTGGTGAATGAGTATACTTGATTTACCTTGATGAATCTGAATTCCTAGGAAGAAATTAAGTTCTCCCATCATGCTCATTTGGAAGTCTTTTTGCATTAGGTCAGAAAACTCTTTGCACAATGTGCCATTAGTCGATCCAAAGATGATATCATCATCATACACTTGAATAATTAAAATATCATTTTTAATGGATTTCCTAAATAGAGTATTATCAATCTGGCCTATATCAAATTCATTCTTAAGCAGAAATGTACTAAGTCTGTCATACCATGCCCTTGATGCTTGTTTTAAACCATATAAAGATTTTTTAAGTTTAAAAACATGGTCTGGAAAATCAGAATTTTCAAATCCAGGGGGCTGTTTGACATAGACTTCCTCACTTATATAGCCATTTAAGAATGCACTTTTAACATTCGTTTGATACATAATTATATCGTGATTATCAGCAAATAATAAAAGAATTCTAATTGCTTCTAACCTGGCCACTGGAGCAAATGTCTCAATGTAATCGATACCTTCCTGTTGACTGTATCCTTGAGCTACTAATCTGGCTTTGTTCCTTACCACTTCACCTTTTTCATTGAGTTTATTCCTGAACACCCACTTGGTTCCAATAATGTTTTTTGTTTGGTCTGGATATCAGATCCCAAACATCATTCTTTTGAAATTTGTTCAGCTCTTCTTGCATTGCAAGTATCCAACCTTTACTTCAGATTTGAAGATTTGTCGTATTCTTGCTTGAAGCTTCTGATTTTTCAAGTTCTTTTTCTTGCAATAGCTTCTGATTCTGATAAATTAGCGTATGAATCTGATAAATTAGCGTCTGAATCTGATAAATCAACTTCTGGTTTAGGTATGTCTGTAACAGCTTCTGATTCTGGTAAATATCCAGATTTCTCTTCTGACTTATCTTGGCTGTTTCGGACTTGATCAAATTTATCTTTTGAAGATTTGTCATGTGTTTCTGACTTTCTTGTATCCTCTACCTTTCTAGGTACTTCTGTTTCTTCTACTTCTGCTCCCTTTGGTTCTGGTGAACCTGCACTATCTTTATCTTGCTTTGATTTTTCAAGATCAAGCAGTTTGTCATATAACATAATATAAATAAATGAATTTAAAAATGAACTCAATACAGCCAAACCATTAATTCTACTTCTGGTGGTTTCTGCTTGTTTTTGAAACCACTGGAATGCTGTTTCTGCTGAAGTGTTCAATTCGTGTGAATCACCTGGTTCCTCTGACAGTTTGAAAACCTGCAGAATACTCATCTACCTTTGATTTTTAAGATCAAGCTTCTTGTTATCATAGTAAACATAAATATCAAACAATAATAGTATTTACAGCAAGATGTAACCTCTATGTCATTAATTTCAATTTTACTCTAAAAATCCTCTTGCTTTTGATTTTCAGATTCCGAATCTGTATGTTATGTGATTAAGTGATTTGGATGAAGGGTTTTGATTTGCCTTCCAGGTTAGTAGTCTTGATGAAATTTACCGGAGTGTTTGAAGAACTCTCCTGATTCTGATTCTTCTCTTTCTGCTTCGGCTGATACACCATGTTCCTCTGGTGATTCTGGAACTTATGGTGATTCTGGTAATTTGGATCAGTTGGATGAATCTGGTGATTATGATGATTCTGATAATTCCTGTAGTTATACTGATTATGATAATTAGAGTAATTTTGATGATCATACCTGAACCTTTGATACTGATACCTGTTCTGGTTCTGGTTCTGGTTCGAGTGCTGATTCTGGTTCTGGTTCCAGTGTTGGTTCTGGTTCCAGTTCCTATGTTTCTGATATTGGTTCCAGTACTGGTTGTGGTTCCAGTTCCTATTCTTCTGATACTGGTTCCAGTTCTGATTCTGATTCGTGTGATGTGTGTGATTTCTTTGATATTTCCTGTTCCTCCTATGCTTATGGTTCTGGTTCTGATAGGTATTGTGTTGACTAGTTCTTCTTCTACCAGACTCAGATTGCCTCTGTTTGGTTGTAGCAGGAACATAAACCTTCTTCTGCTTGTGCATTGCCAACATCCATTGTCCAGGCACCATTGTTGGTGTCTCCTTCTGGTTGCTCAGAATATCTGCAACATAGATAATTTGATCTTTTGGTACCTAGAACTTATTGGGTCCAGGTTTGTTAGTTTTAACAACTCTCTGATCTTGTTCAGATTTTACCATTGGACAAGCTAATTCAGAGTGACCTTTCTTAGCAAAAATATCAGAATGAACAGTTTTAATATCATCAATAGTTTCTGTAAAACCAAGACATCTCTTTCCAATGTTACTGTTTCCATAAATCATAGATGCATATTTACTTCTTTCCCTTCCATTAGAAATAAAGTTTTGAAAATATTGCTCATGCATATCAAATTCACAAACAGTTTTGGAAGTGGAACACATATTACTTTTGAGAGTTTGGTTTTTCAGATTTGACTCTTGCAACTTCAGTTTTAAAATCCTTGTTTTCAGTTGCATACTCAGAATTTCGATTCTTTAAAACTTGGACTTCTTTGGTTAGATTTTTCTTATCTTCCCTAAGAGTTTTCAGTTTTAAAGACATCTTATTGTTTGCATTTAAAAAGTCTTTTAAAGCCTCAATTAATTCAGATCTAGTGAGATCAGAAAATACCTCACTGTCTTCACCTTCTGATTTTGTTCCAGAGCCTGAGCCGTATCCAGAGCTTGAGTTGGTATGAGCCATCAGAGCCAGAATTGCTCCCTCTGGTGTGCTTCCAGACTTTCTTGAATGATTGCTTCGATCATTCTTCCTTCTGCCTGTTTTCCTTCCTGAAATCGTGCCTTTATGAGTTCCAAAGGCAGACCTGATGTGTGCCATCTTTGCTGTTTCTGCCTCTTCTTCATCAGACGATTCTTCCTCTGATTCTAATGCATCCCAGGCTGCCATTAGACCCTTCTTTCTGAATCTGGAACTCTTCTTATACTGTTTTCCTTTTTCCAGATTTGGACATTCTGACTTGATATGTCCAAGTTCATTGCATCCATAACAAACAATACTCTTCTTGTCAGATTCTTCCTTTCCTTTGCTGTTATGATTCTTCCTAGAGCCTCTCCTCTTTCTGTTTTCGCAGATCTTAACCATCTGTTTGGTTAAGTAAGCCATATCATCACAGTCACTGTCGCTATCCTCTGATTCAGGTGCTGCCTTTGCAGCTTTCTTCTGTTTTGACTTCAGGGCCAGATTCTTCTTCTTTGGTTCATCTGCTTCCAGTTCTATTTCATGAGACTTGAGTGAGCTGATCAGATCTTCAAGTCTTAAGTTATTCAGATCTTTGGCTTGCTGAACTGCAGTAACCATTGGTCTCCACTTGGTTGGTAAATTTCTTAGAATCTTCTTGACATGATTTGCCGTTGTGTAGCTTTTCTTCAAGACCTTCAGTCCAGATATCAGAGTCTGGAATCTACATAACATTCCATCGATGTCTTCATCATCTTTCATCTTGAACATCTCATACTGTTTGACCAGTATGTTAGCCTTTGCTTCTTGAAGGTGCAAACAGTCAAAAATGCTGTTTGTTGTTTCTTTATCTGTGCATCTGTCAAATTCCTTGAATGTGATGGCACTGATCATGATGTTTCAGGACTTGTGATGCAGTTTGTATAATCTGCTCTGGTATGATTTCATATCTTCCATGTTCAGTTCTTTAGTTGGATTTCCGGGAACAGTAGGTGCAATGTATCCTTTGACTACCAGCTTCCATAATTCAGGATCTTGAGATATGAAGAAACTTCTCATTCTGTCCTTCCAATAGTCAAACCTTTCTCCATTAAACAGTGGTGGTCTATTGATGTTGCCTCCCAATTCTTCTGACATGTTGAACCCTTGGACCTTTCCTCAAACACTTTTAAGTGCTCAGCCTTGAGACCGAGCTCTGATGCCAATTGAAGGTGCAAACACGAGAAGGGGGGTTGAATTGTGTTTGACTAACTTGAATACTTTTTTGGTTTTTGCAGTTTTAAAACAAAACTTGATGTATGAATAAAACAGAGTTAGCAGCGGATATAAAGTAAAAATAAAAATACAAAATTTTATACTGGTTCATGGTTAACGAGGCTACGTCTAGTCCCTTCACCTTGAAGGATTTCACTAATTCAAAACCTTGAATTACAACAGTTCCACTGACCCTCCAAGTCAGTCTTCTCAAACAGTCTAACAATCCTAGACTCTTGAGGATCACAGCACCTTGACTTCTTAAGTCAAGTCTTCTCCTACCAATCTGACAACCCCAGATTGTAGAAGGAATTACAACGCCTTGAATCTAATTGCCAAGTAATCTGCTACCCTTTCTGACTCCCTCAGATTGTAGACTCTACTTCAACAACTTAGATCTAACACAAGGGAAAGAAAATAACACGAGTGCTTGCTTCTGGAAAGCTGGAACTCACAATTAACCTCACTGAAAACTCGAGTGTTTGCTTTCGAAAGTGTATGACTCTTTTGTGATTTTCGATGCTAAGTCTTCTGCCTTGAGCCTCCTTTTATAGATGCTGATTAGGGTCTTTTCCAAGCTTAAATTCGAGCTGTATCTTGCCAGATACTCTTGCAAAAATAGTTTGGCCAATCGGGCTTCACTTAAATAAAAAACATATCTTTTTAGCTCCAGATTTGCTTTCAAAAATAACTTTGACCATTCCTGACTTTAATTAATTCTGGAACAAATCATTCTTCCTGCTAATAGCTTATGAATTCCACAAGACTTCTTTTTATTTTTGTATCAAATCCTTTTTAATACTTTGATCAAATTTTAATCAAATCTCCACCGATTATCATCATGATTAAATCTGAACCCTTTGATCATCTGCTCTCGTCCACATCTGGACCATACTAAGTGATCTGCTGCGATGCTCTGATTTCGGCCAACCCTGGACCACACATTCTGATCTTCTGATCTCGGCCAACCTGGACTAGCAAACTGATCTGCTGTGATCCTATAATCTCGGCCAATGCTGGACCACACGTTTTGTCCTTATGATTTCGGCCAACATTGGGCCATGGTCTGATCTTCTGATCTCGGCCAACACTGGGCCATATACTGAAATCTGAACCATTGATCTTGATATCTTCCCTCTGATCTGGACCAATTCTGAACTGGGTCTGGATTGAACTGAAATTAAGTATGGGCGTTTTACCTTCTGTTTTGGATTAGTTTTGGATCAAATTTGGAGATCATTTCTTCTGGTCTGGACTTAGTTTCATACCCTGAACCATGCTATCTGCTGGTCTGGGTCAAATCTGGATTGATTCTCTTGTTCTGGACCCATTAATTTATCCTCTGATTAAGTCTGGATCAAGTCTGGACTGTTTTTCATTTTACTGCCAGGCCATCTTCTGGTGAAAATAACTTCTGGACTAAGTCTGAATTATGATTCCTTCTGGTATGGATCAAGTCTCCCTCTGGCAGGCTTCCTTCTGGTCTGGTCCAAGTCTCCTTCTGACTTTGCTTCCTTCTGATCTGGGCCAGCAAAGATATCTTCTGGTAATTTCAGGATGCATCCCCTGGATGCTTCATCTTCTACCTCTGGAACCTTTATCTTCTGTAGGGATGGCAATTAGACCCAGACCCAGTGGGTACCCGCAAAAAAAACCCATAATGGGTAGGGTAAAAACCCGCATAATGAGTATGGGTATGGGGACGGGTAATTACCCGCAAAATTGAACGGGTATGGGTGCGGGTACGGGTACTATAGCACCCACCCCGCTCCGCCCCGCACATGTATTATTATTATTATTATTATTATTGTTATTATTCTTATTAGTATGTAAGTTTGTTTTAGCTTAAATAAAAATGATTTTTGTTTTAAATAATTTAGAGATTATTTTTTAGAGATTTTTTAAAGGCTAAATAGCACCTGTGGTCCCTTAACTTAATTTCAATTAACGTTTTAGTCATTTATCTTTTTTTTCTTCCCGATTTGGTCATTTATTTTAATTTTAAGTGACAATTTGATCTTTTAGGTTTTAATATGTCAACAATATTATCCTTTTTTTTTTTACAAAAATTCAAAAAACTCATCAAAATTTTCAACCAAAACCCATAAAATTAATTATATTCTTTAATATAATACAAATTTCATCAAAGTCGTAACTCAAATCTTCAAATAAACTTATACAAAAATTTCATTAAATTCCATTCTTTATTTGATGTTGTTAAAAATGGAAATATGAGGTTATTTGAAGATTTGAGTTTCGAATTTGATAAAATTTGTATTATATTGAAGAATATAAATAATTTTATGGATTTTGGTTGAAAATTTTGATGAATTTTTTGAATTTTTGTTAAATAAAAAAAGGATAACATTGTTGACATTTTAAAACATAAAAATTAAATTGTCACTTAAAATTAAAATAAATGACCAAATCGAAAAAAAAAAAAGATAAAGGACTAAAACGTTAACTGAAATTAAGTTAAGGGATCACGGGTGCTATTTAGCATTTTTTAAATTATGATTTTTTAACTCCCATTTGTTTACTATTATAAAAATGATTTTTTATGTACAATATTTTTTAACATGTTTGTATACAATTTTATAAAAATAATTTTTTTAAACTAAAAAATTACCATAAAAGACATAAAAATGATTTTCAAGAAAACATGTTTGTTTGAAAAAATAATTTTTTTAAATACATGATTTTTCTAAATACACATATGTCTCTCTACTATTTTATGCATCTCTATCTCTCCTTCCAATCTCTAACTACTATTTCTCTCACTCTCTACTATCTCATGTCTCTATACCTCTCCTTTTTATTACAAACAAATCAACGGATTTAGGTAATTCATTTCATAATTTTCGGATCCTCATGAAAAATAAACATATAAGTAAATCATCACGAAAATATGTTAGTAAATAGTAATAGATTTTGGAGATCTTGTTCTAATCTTAAAAATTGAGCCATTAATAAAAAAAAGTATAATTTTAATAATTAAAAAAATTTGAAAAATAAATTTTAGTCCCTATACACATATTTGATTCTGATGAAGAAGTAAATAATTGTGATTTTATATTTAAGAGTTTTTTTTATATTATTAATCATGACTTTATAATTATAAATAACTAATATAATACACATATCAAATTTTTTACGTATCTCGGAGAGGACTTGCAACTTCATAAAATATTCTTTCAGAAAACATTATTTTTGATGTTTTGATATTTATTGTAGTAATGTACTAATGTTGGATCATGATATATTTTGGAAGTTTTGAGTTAGACAATATTTTGGTTTGTAATATTTATGATTTGGATTTAAAATGTTTGGAAATTTTTTTAAATTTAATCACAAATTATTTATCGATATATTTTTGTTAAAGTGCGGGTAATGGGTATGGGTACGGGCACTTAAGTACCCAGAGGGCAAGGGTACGGGTATTAAAGTTGATACCCACGAGAGTACGGGTATTTTTTTAAACTGCGGGTACGGGCACAAGTACTATAGTACCCTACCCATACCCTACCCATTGCCATTCCTAATCTTCTGGTGGCATTTAATGTAATAATTCAAGGTACAAAATAAGGTTACATGGAGTCCTTTTGTAAACATAAAAAATCCTAAGTACTTAGAACCAACTTGGTTCCAACAGATTACACTGAGACATTTGCTCCAGTGGCTAGGTTAGAAGCTATTCGTATCTTATTGTCTCTTGCTGCAAATAATAATATCAAACTATTTCAAATGGATGTTAAAAGTGCTTTTCTCAATGGTTATTTGAGTGAAGAAGTATATGTTAAACAACCTCAAGATTTTGAAAATTCTGAATTAAGTATTTATTGAGATTACGATGAATTTATTTTGTTACGTTCATCGATTAATCCACGGCGTACTATTTTACAAAAAACTTTATTTTTAAATCTGGAAAATCATTTTATTATTAAAAAGGAAAAAAAAATGCACTCGCGCTGTGTTTTAAACTCGGGGTGTTACAGGGTCAGTGGTGTTGTAATTCTAAGGAGTTTGAATTAGTGAAAATGCCTTCTGAAGGAAGGGACTGGACGTAGTCTAGTTAACGGTGAACCAATATAAATTGTTGTGTTATTATGTTATTATTATCTGCTGCTGAATCTAATTAGTTATCTATCGAATAATACACATTAACATTCAACAAAACAGCAAAAGTAATCAAGTTTGACAAACACAATTCAACTCCGCTTCTCGTGTTTGCACCTTCAATTAGAATATTGTGATGTACTTAGAAAATCCTTGTATGGGTTAAAACAAGCACCTAGAGCATGGTATGATAAACTCAGTAATTTCTTACTTAAAAATAACTTTGAAAGAGGACAAATAGACAATACTTTGTTTAGCAGATCAAAAGAAAATTATATTATTTTTAAATCTACTAATGGCATTCTCTGTCAAGAATTTTCTGAATTAATGCAACACGAATTTTAAATGAGTATGATGGGAGAACGTAAGTTCTTTCTAGGAATACAAATTCAACAAAGTCCATAAGGTATTTACATTCACCAAACTAAATATACAAAGGAACTTCTCAAGAAGTTTAAGATGAGTGATGGCAAACCTATGGCTACACCAATGCATCCTACTTGTTCACTTGATAAAGATGAATCAGGAAAAAAAGTTGACCAGAAAATTTACAGAGGAATGATCGGATCATTACTCTACCTTATTGCTTCTAGACCTGATATCATATTTAGTGTGTGTGTATGTGCTAGATTTCAATCTGATCCTAGAGAATGTCATATAACTGTTGTTAAGAGAATTCTTAGATATCTGAAAAGCACTACCAACCTCACCTTGTTTTACAAGAAAACTTCTACATACAAACTGAGTGGATACTGTGATTTGGACTATGCTGGAGATAAACTTGAAAGGAAAAGCACCAGTGGCTATTGTACCTTTTTAGGAGACAACTTGATCTGTTGGTCCAGTAAGAGACAACACACCATTGCCATGTCAACAGCAGATGCTGAATACATTTCAGCAGCTGGCTGCAGTTCTTAACTACTCTGGATGAAGCATCAACTTGAAGACTACAAAATATTAGAATGCAACATACCCATCTATTGTGACAACACCTCTGCAATTTGTCTAACCAAAAACCCGATCCTACACTCAAGAGCTAAACACATAGAGATCAAACACCATTTTATCAGAGATTATGTTCAGAAAGGAGTACTCAACATTCAATTTGTAGACACTAAACATCAATGGGATGACATATTCACTAAACCACTACCTGAAGATAGGTTTGAATTCATCAAGAAAAACCTTAATCTTATATTCATCCCTAACCTAATAGCTTAGTTTAATTTTTTGTATGTTATTTTATTTTTCATGAACTTTTATAATTAAAAAAAAACAGAGGATCTCTTTTCTTCATTCAATCCTTTTTGTTTGATGACAAAGGGGGAGAAGATGTAATATTTGATAAAATATCCAAGGGAAAAGATGATGTATTTGAAAGGAGGAGAAGATGATGTATGATGTATTTGATATGATATCTGGGCATTAGACTTAGGGGGAGAAAATATAAAATGAAGCTTAGTCTTAGGGGGAGTCAAAGTCAAAAGAAAGAAAAAGTATTATAAAAAATACATTGTTTGTCATCATAAAAAAGGGGGAGATTGTTGGAACAAAGTTGGTTGTTGCAATTAAAGTTTTGATGTTAACAAATGTATTTTATGAAAATAACATATTTGACTTAGAAGAAGAATGAAAAATGTCACCAGAAGAATAGATCAGAGGATGACGTCACCAGAGGATGTCACCAGAAGATGACGTCACCAGAAGCCGAAATCAGAGGATGATGTCACCAGAGAATGTTATCAGAAGATGACGTCACCAGAGGAATCTGTTAGAGAAAAATGCTCAAAACAGAATTGGAGCAAAAGACTCGAGAAACAGAATCTAGCTAAAAATATGCTCAAAACAGAATCTGAGAAAAATGCTCAAAACAGAATTGGAGCAAAAGACTCGAGAAACAGAATCTAGCTAAAAGTATGCTCAAAATAGAAGCGGAGCAAAATGCTCAAAACAGATTAATCGAAATACACTCCAGAAGTAAAGCATCGGTGAGCAAAAGACTCATAACAGAATCTGAGCAAACTACTCCAGAATATTCTCAAAACAGATTAATCAAAATACACTCCAGAAGTAAAGCATCAGTGAAGTCCTAAAGTTCAACTATAAATAGAGACTTAATGCTGAAGATTAGAGCATCGAAAACCACAAGAACTCAAGCTTAAATTGAACATTATCTGAGAGTTCAAAAGAGAGAAACACAAATGTGCAAGAGCAATATTTTCTAAGTGTTTTCGGGAGAGAAATACAGTGCAACAATCAGCTTTCCAAAAGCAACAACAGAGTGCAAGAATCAGTGCAACAAACAGCTTACCAGAAGCAACGTTGCAAAGTTCCAAACCTTTATTATATAACCCAATAGTGGTGTAGATTCCTTCTTCAATCTGGGGTTGTCAGATTGGTAGGAGAAGACTTGACTTGTAGAGTCAAGGTGTTGTTACCGTTCCTCAAAAGTCTGGGGTTGTCAGGCTGTTTGAGAAGACTTGGCTGGTTTAGTCAAGATATTTTAATAAATTTTGAAAAAGACAAAGTATGTGAGGCTTGTGCCAAAGGAAAACAAGTTAAAAGTAGCTTTCACTCCAAAAATATTGTTTCAACAAATCAACCACTTGAACTCCTTCATATTGACCTTTTTGGTCCTATCAAAATTCCAAGTCTTATTGGAAAAATATATGGATTTGTTATTGTTGATGACTTTTCACGATTTACTTGGGTCTTGTTTTTAAAACACAAAAATGAAGCCTATGAGGCTTTTTAATATTTTTTTAAGAAGATACAAAATGAAAAGGGATCAAAGATTGTCTCAGTTAGAAGTGATCATGGGGGAGAATTTGAAAATGAGTCTTTTGAAACCTTTTTTGATGAAAATGGTATTTCTCATAATTTTTCTTGTCCAAGAACTCCTCAACAAAATGGAGTTGTTGAAAGGAAAAATAGAACTTTACAAGAAATGGCTAGAACTATTCTAAATGAAGCCAACATTGAAAAATATTTTTGAGCTGAAGCTATCAACACAGCTTGCTATGTTTCAAACCGAGTTTCAATTAGAAAAATTTTAAACAAAACTCCATACGAACTTTGGAAAGGTAGAAAACCAAATATTTCTTATTTTCATATATTTGGATGTTACTGCTACATCCTAAATAATAAAGAAAATTTGGGAAAGTTTGATCCAAAATCTGATAAAGGTATATTTTTGGGATACTCCACATCTTCAAAAGGTTATAGAATCTATAATCTTAGAACTCAAACTGTGGAGGAATCCATGCATGTTATTTTTGATGAATTTGATGACTTGTGTTTAGAAAACATGGATGTTTAGAGTCAAGGTTGTCCTTTGGCACAAGCCTCACATACTTTGTATTTTTGGGGATATTTGTAAAATATTTAATATATGTATGTTTGAGTAAATAAATATATATATAAATATTTATTTTGGAGGATGAATAAAAATTATTGGATGAAGATTAAATTAATTTAATTACGGGTAATTAAATTAATCGGGCAGTTAATTGAGGATTAATGGCTAATTGCAAAACAATTAAGTGCTGGAAGACTCAGCATTATTTTAACATTATTTTTGGGTGAGGTGGCTCCACAAAAGCCTATAAATAGGAGTGAGAAGGATGGTGAAATTAGAACACCATCCCTCCTTCCTCACTGCCCATACTGCATGTATCAGTACCCCATTTTCCCTCCCATTCTGTTTCTGTTTTCGGTCCCAGCTCACGATTTCAAAGTGAAAAAGAGGGAGTTCCTCAAAAACACAATTACTTGAAAATCCAAGCATCAAACCAGAAAACCCCCAGTACTAAAGTTAATCCCCACATCATTATGGAGCTAGAGAACTCAGTTTTGTAGCAGCAAACGCAGGCGGGAGTTTTTCCGTTTTTGACGCGTACACTTTAGCAGAAGCAGAACACGCAACAAGGGTAAGGGCACCTTCCACTTTCTAGTTGCATTAGAGCTGTAAGTGCATAACTTTCATGGCATCACTAGTGTTTTCATTATTGTTTTGAAACTGGTTTGCCTGATGCTTGAAATAAATGAAAAATGCATTTTTTAATGTTTTAAAAACTCTATGATGATTGCTGTTTGGGATGAATGCACTAAAGTTGTGTTGTTTATGTGGGAAAGTGGAAAATATCTTGAATGTTATTTCAAACATGATTTAAAAATCCATGTTCATAAAACTGTTTTGAAAATGGTTTTGAAATGCAAAAATGCATTATGTTTGTGTTTTGCTGCTCTGTGATGCTGCATGTTATTTTGATGTGTTGTGAAAGCTGAAATGCTTGCATATTATTCTGGTGTGTTGTGAAAGCTAAAATGCTTGTATGTTATTTTGATGTGTTGTGAAAGCTGAAATGCTTGCATGTTATTCTGATGTGATCTGAAAGCTGAAATGTTGTATGATGTTCTGATGGTTTGAAAGTCTGGATGATTTGTTGTTGATGATTCTGATTCTGTTTCTGTTTTGAGTGATTCTGGTGATTTTAATGATTTAAAAAGAAAAGGGATTTTAAATGAGTAAAGTATTGTCTGGAAAAAGTGCTGAATCTGTTTTAATGTTTGGTTGTTTGTTTTTAAAAGAAAACAATTTGAAAAGGGTTGAAATCTCAGGAAAATTTCACTGGTTTTCGAAGATGTATCCGAATACAACATGTGTGTATTCGACTACAACCTGTCAAGTTTCTGTTTTACTTAAGTTTTCAAACTTGTATTCGAATACGAGCCCCTGTATTCGAATACAGAGGAAGGATTCTTGCTTCTGACTTAGGATCTGTATTCGACTACAGAAGTGGGATTTTAACACTGTATTCGCATCTGTATTCGACTACAAGCATGCTGTATTCGAATACATAATGCAGATTTTCACTAGTTTCAACTTCTGTATTCGAATACAATAGGTCTGTATTCGAATACAGATTCGTGTTTTTCCAGAAGCTCAGTTTTTAGCTTCTGTATTCGAATACAAGGAAGCTGTATTCGAATACAGATTCGTGTTTTCTAGAAAATCAAGTTTTAAACACTGTGATATACATTTTAAAGTGTTGGGAAACCTTGAGAAGGGTTAAAGTGATTTTAAATGCAGTTCTTGAAATATTTTGAAGAGGAGAGGATGAAGTATTGAAAACCTTTAATGATCTGGGAGAAAATGTTGAATTTTTCAAGGTTTTGTCTTCTATATTCGACTACAGACATGCTGTATTCGAATACATAATGTTAAAATTGCAGTTTCATGCTTCTGTATTCGAATACAAGAGGTCTGTATTCGAATACAGATTCGAGTTTCCAGAAATTCCAAGTTTTTAAGAGTGTTTTTGTAAACCCTGAGTGTTTGGGGAATGTTGGGATTGTTGTGGTGAATTAAAATGGAACTTTTGGTGATATTTTGAAGTGGTGGTGATGAAGTTTTAAGACTTTACTGATGTAATGAAAGATGTTGTTTTGTGCACTGAGATTGCCTCTGTATTCGAATACCAGAGGGCTGTATTCGAATACAAAGTGTAATTCTGCACTGTTTTTGGCTTCTGTATTCGAATACAGAGAAGCTGTATTCGAATATAGATTCGTAAAATTCCAGAAAATCCCAATTTTAAACACTGTAATTGAATTTTAAGAGTCTGGGGAAAACATTTCAAAGTGTTAATGATTACATGACTGTTTAATCATGATTGTGATGATGATAATTCTGACTGTGCTGAGATATTTTAAACATGATGAAAAGCATGAATTTTATGATTTTGCATACTGTTTCTAGAGAAGTGAAACACTGCATATTCATGCATTGCATAGTCAAGTGGTACCTGCGATGGGCCACAGAGTAATGCGCAACCACGTGCTGATCTGTTGAGCGATTGCACGAGTGCTGGTCTGTTGAGCGACTGCACTAAGTACTGATTTGTTGAGCGATTGTACTTTGGTATATAGGTGTTGGTCTGTTGAGCGACTGTACTGGTACTGGACTGTTGAGCGTCTGTACCCTGAAATGTGCAGCCACGTGCTGATCTGTTGAGCGATTGCACGAGTGCTGGTCTGTTGAGCGACTGCACTAGGTACTGATCTGTTGAGCGATTGTACCTTGGTATATGTCAAACGTGTTGGTCTATTGAGCGACTACACGAGTGTTGGTCTGTTGAGCGACTTCACTAGGTGCTGATCTGTTGAGCGATTGCACCTTGGTCTTGAGGGCCGTTAAAGTCAAACATATTGTGCTGGTCTGTTGAGCGACTGCACCTTGGTGATTCCAAGAAAATTGTATACATGAGCATATACATATTGCATTGAGGGATTGACCGGTGGGTCACGTTTGATTATATGATGAATGGTTGGAAATTGAATGTGTGTGAGTACTGTCCAGAATCTGAATTTCTGATTTAATGAACATGATTTGCTGAGGTGTTGTTTGTACTTATCACACATTTCATAATAATTGGCTGCTGGTTTTGAAAAGGCATATATGTCATTAAGTTTCAAATGAGCATTATTATTTTCCTCATCATCATATGTTATACCATGGATATATTTGTTGCTGTGAAATATATGCTATGTGATTATTTGTTAATTTCGATCGGTGACCCTTGCTATTATATTGTGGAAATTGGGCTTTGCCCTCAGATGCCCCCCAAACCCATGCCACCCGTGGGAACCTGAACGACGGAAACGTTGTTAGACTTCCTTGATCTCTATTCGCGCACTGCTTGGGTATTCGACCCCATCTCAAGCAGAGCGACTTACACGGGGTGGTTGGAGAGGACGAGTAGGACAGATGTAAGACCCTTAAATTTAAAATTAAATTCAGATTTGATTTTAAGGGTATTTTGGGAATATCGGTGTAATATTCAATATATGTATATTTTGTGTAAATATATATATATATATATAATTAATTGTTTTGGAGGTGGAATTAAAATTATTGGATAATGGATGAATTAATTTAATTTTGAGTAATTAAATTATCGGACCGTTAATTAAGATATTCTCTGCTAATTTCGACGGAAACGGGTTAAGTGCTGGAGGATCAAAAGATATTTTGATATAAGAATTGGTGAGGTGGCGGAGATATTTGTGAAAAAGGAAAATATTCCTCTCTCCTCTGCTATGTCAGTTGCTTTATGTGGATATTTAAGTAAGAAGCTTTTCCTTCTTTCCTCTACGCGCCAGTTCTGCTTTATCTTCTTCTTCTTCTTCTTCTTCTTCTAATTTTCTGAGTGTTGGTGAAGAAAAACAGTTTACTTAAAAGTCATCGTTCTGAAAAATCTGAGTGTCGAATCAGAAAGTTTCGAGTACGAAAGTCATTCCTCTGACCGTTACGGAGCTAAAGAACTAATTTTCGTAGCGGCGAACGCGAACGGGAGTATCGTCGGCTTTTGTCGCAGAAGCGTACGAGCTAAGGGAACGTAACTAAGGTAAGGGCACCTTCCAACTTTCTAGATTTGCATTTAGGGCTGTAAATGCATGTGTGATGAATGATATTTGGTTTATGATTGTGAAAAACATTGTATTATGTTTTGAAAATCATTCTGTGAGCGTTGAATGATGATTCTGGTTCTGATTTTGTTTTGTTAAAAATCAGTGGGGTTATTCTGGTTTGAGTAAATCTGTGTTTTGCTGTGTTTTGTTAAACAATCTGGTGTTGATAGTTGTTTCAAATGAAAAGGGATTTAAAATGGTGGAAGTATTTTTATGAAAAATCTGTTGTTGGTATTTGATGAAAAATGTTCTGAGTTGAGGTTTAAAAAGAGGGGAATTATGATTCTAGTGTTGGGGTTTTAAAAGAGGGGAATTATGATTCTAGTGTTGGGTTGGATTTTCAAAAGAAAAGGTTTTGAAAATGTGTTGAAGTTTCAGGAAAATTCACTGATTTCGAAGGTGTATTCGAATACGGCATTGAGTGTATTCGAATACAACCTGCAAAGCTTCTATTTTCCCTAAGTTTTTGAACTTGTATTCGACTACGAGCCCCTGTAGTCGAATACAGATTTTCCAATTTTGCTACTGACTTAGCATCTGTATTCGACTACGACCCTCTGTAGCCGAATACAGATTTGCAATTTTTGCTTCTGTTTTAACCATTGTATTCGACTACAACCCTCTGTAGCCGAATACAGATTTGCAACTTTTGCCACTGACTTCGCATCTGTATTCGACTACGAAGGCCTCGTATTCGAATACAGAATGCTGATTTTTCACTGTTTTAGCTTCTGTATTCGAATACAAGGTAGCTGTAGTCGAATACAGATTCGTGTTTTTCAGAAATTCAAGTTGTTAACATTGTTTTATAAACCTTAAGTGTTGGGGTACCTTAGGAAGGTTTGTGGTGATTAAAAATGGAAATTTGGTGATAGTTTGAAGTGGTGATAATGAAGTTTTTTTAGAATTTACTGAAGTTGTAGAAATTCTGATTTTTGTACTGTGACAGCCCCTGTATTCGAATACAATGAAGCTGTATTCGAATACAGATTCGTATTTTTTCCAGAAACCTCAGTTTTAATCACAGTTTTGAATCTTAACAGTTGGGGAAAATTCTTTGTTAATAAAGAGTGGAACTTTGAGGTAATGCAAAGTGTAATGCTTGCTTGAATGGTTAATCTTTGAATGTGTTGAGATGTTTTGACAAATGAGGAAAATGCATGAATTTTACTAAGGT
Source organism: Cicer cuneatum (assembly GCA_037974295.1). Classification (NCBI taxonomy): domain Eukaryota; kingdom Viridiplantae; phylum Streptophyta; class Magnoliopsida; order Fabales; family Fabaceae; genus Cicer; species Cicer cuneatum. Next base: position 71,665,935 of record JBBPBO010000001.1, on the reverse strand, counting down.
TGCATACTGTTTTCAATGAAGTGAAACAATGCATATTCATGCATGGCATAGTCAGGTGGTACCCGCGATGGGCCACAGAGTAATGCGCATCCACGTGCTGATCTGTAGTGATTGCACGAGTGCTGATCTGTAGTGATTGCACTAGGTACTAATCTGTGATTGTACCTTGGTATATAAGTGTTGGTCAGATAAACGACTGCACTGGTACTGGACTGTAGTGTCTGTACCCTGAAATGCGCAGCCACGTGCTGATCTGTAGTGATTGCATGAGTGCTGATCTGTAGTGATTGCACTAGGTACTGATCTGTAGTGATTGTACCTTGGTTTATGTCAAACGTGCTGATCTATAGTGATTGCACGAGTGCTGATCTGTAGTGATTGCACTAGGTACTGATCTGTAGTGATTGTACCTTGGTTTATGTCAAACGTGCTGGTCTGTAGTGACTGCACGAGTGCTGGTCTGTATGCGACTGCACTGGTGCTGATCTGTATGCGATTGCACCCTGGTCATGAGGGCCGTTAAATTGTGCTGGTCTGTAAGTGACTGCACCTTGGTGATTCCAAGAATTTATGAACATGAGCATATACATATTGCATCGGAGTGTTTGACCGGAGGGTCACGTTTGATTTTATGTTGATGGTGGAAAATTGTTGTGTGAGTAAGTATTTTTTTGAAAATCTGTAATTTCGGATGAATTGATGTTTATGCTTACATCATGATTTTTATACTTACTTGGTTGCTGTTTTGTAAAGTACAAATGACATGGATTTCAAAATTTAGCATCCTTATTTATCATCATGTACTATGAATATGTTTGATATTCTTGATATAACTGCTATGTGGTAATTTTTATTTTCGGTCGGTGACCCTTTACAATTATTGTGGAAATTGGGCGTTGCCCTCAGATGAGATTCAGAACCGTACCCCTGATGGTCATACTAACGACAGGGAACGTCGTTAGTTTCCCTTGATCTTTACTTGTGGGCTATGCAAAGAGATGAGCAGTTGGGTGAAGAAAAGACTTGTGAATATTGTAATGCTACTGTAGCTTAGGGTATGATCAGAGTAGACTTATGTATAGGGTTTTCAACTCAATGGTTGTAAATATTCATTTTGGGAATTATTGTAAAACTCTTCCGCACTCTGATAAATATTTTGATGTATCTTTATTTTAGTATATTATAAAGATCAAATTCCCATAAATATCTCATTCGATTCAATTGTGATGTTGCTGTTTTCAAATTCCTTACTATTTTTAATTACGAAGTCGAATGATATTTAATTTGAATTGATTTTAATTTCCTTGGAACGCAATTCTGAAAACTCTTTTATTTATGTATTCGTTTAAAAAAATAAATAAATAAATACACTCGCGCTGTGTTTTAAACTCGGGGTGTTACAACAGACGGCATAGCGGATTTCGTGGAGCGCACACATGCGAGTATAGATTTTCCCGGCTAGTATTGGAGGCGCACAGAATTTTCGACGATGCTGAGGAGTCCGCTAGAGGGGTTGAGACGGAGGCCACCGTAGGTGTGGTGACTCCCAACCCGGTGGTTGGAGGAGATGTACATGAGTCTGAGGCAGAAGGGAAGAAGGATGAGTCGAAGCCAGTAGCAACTGAGATTCCGGGTCCGTCCAGGATCTCCGATGATTGTTATGAGATTCCGGCGCCGCCGAAGCGACCGAGACTTTGTATTGATCTGACTTCTTAGGAGGCCGACCCCTCTCTATATGATGAGGAGGAGAAGGAGGTCACGTCGAGGCGAGCGGCAGATTCGGAGGAGACTTTCTTGGGATGCGGAGGAAATCCGTGCTACTGTAGCTTTAGCGCATGATCAGTTAGACTTGATGTATAGGATTTGAGCTGGAAATGTATTTTGTTTTTATTTTGAAAAACAATTGTTGTACTACTTATTCTGCACTCTGATATTGACTTTTGGGAATGTTATGACATTATTATCTTTCAAAAATGTCTTATTGTTTACTATTAAATTTCTAGAATTAAGTATTTATTGAGATTACGATGAATTTATTTTGTTACGTTCATCGATTAATCCACGGCATACTATTTTACAAAAAACTTTATTTTTAAATCTGGAAAATCATTTTATTATTAAAAAGGAAAAAAAATGCACTTGCGCTGTGTTTTAAACTCGGGGTGTTACAGGGTCAGTGGTGTTGTAATTCTAAGGAGTTTGAATTAGTGAAAATGCTTTCTGAAGGAAGGGACTGGACGTAGTCTAGTTAACGGTGAACCAATATAAATTGTTGTGTTATTATGTTATTATTATCTGCTGCTGAATCTAATTAGTTATCTATCGAATAATACACATTAACATTCAACAAAACAGCAAAAGTAATCAAGTTTGACAAACACAATTCAACTCCGCTTCTCGTGTTTGCACCTTCAATTAGAATATTGTGATGTACTTAAATGTAATGAATTATCAATAATAAATTAATATGAAATTAAATTTGTAATAATAGTTATGTTTTTTTATTGTTAATTTTTTAATAATAGTGATGTAAAGTTATTCTATAAAATTATAGAGAATGATTATTCTTTAAAGATAAAGTTAGTTTTTTTTTGTTTATTATATGTTTTTTCCACCAAATCCATCTTATTCAAAGTGTGACGGACTATAAATAAGAACAAATTGTATTTTTTTAATTGTTTATTTTTTCTTCTTTTTTTTTAGTATTAAGATGATTATTATATTTTAATTATTAAAATATAATTAAAATATTGTGATTACTTAAATGTAATGAATTACCAATAGTAATTTAATACGAAGTTAAGTTTGTAATAATAGTTATTTTTTTATTGTTAGTTTTTTAATCGTAAAGATGCCTACAAAGTTATGATATAAAAATTATAGAGAGTGATTATCCTTTAGACATAAAATTAGTTTTTTTGGTTTATCATAGGTTTCTTTCACTAAGTTCATCTTACTCATAGTATTTTCTTAATTGTTTGTCTTCTCGTTTTTGTTGATGAGTTATCTTGTGCTCAATACTTTTCAAATTTATTTATTATTTTATTATACATGCATTAAGTGAAAATAATATTGTTCGAACGAGATATTGGTATGAGATTGTGTGAAGTCATGTTTTCATATGCTATTGGGTTAGTGCTTATAGCCGAACCACTACCAAAACAATGAACTATAATACTATGTTTATATTCAATTATCTATTATATATAGTTGAACTATAAATCTAAAAAAACTAAAGAAATTGAAAATGTTATTTTGTGGTTTAAGAATTCAAAAATGTTCAACTAGTTCTTAGTTAAAGAAAAACAAATGATTTGTATCGAAAAGAAAATGTGTTGTGCATAATAAAATAGAACTGAAAGACATATATAAAAAAAAGGAAAAATAGAAGATATGTAAAATTAAATGGAGAAAAAAAATGACACAACCATAAGTTTTGATCCAGTTTATGAAGTCGCCGAAAATGTTTCACAGTCTCACGATTAACTGCATAGATAAAAAAGAGTAAAAATAGAAGATGGATAAAATTTAAATGGAGAAAGAAAATAACCTGATATGATCCAATTGAGGAAGTCACCAAGAGGTTACATAATCTTGCATTTTCCTATGATACTTGAATAAGAACTGAGAAGCCATAAAAGATTTAATGTTGTGTAAGCGATAAAGCTTTATATTTAAAATGTGTTTTCCACCAAAGTTTAAGAATAATCAAAATAATAATTTTTGATATAACATAAGATATGATATATTTTTTTACCAACTAATCTGAATATACAAAGTTAGAAATCGAGGAGCACTAAAAGTTCATTGAAGTGAGAGGATAGTAAAATTATTTTCATGGAAAATTATTTTCATGAAAAACTTGTGTGTGGGTTCTCAACATATGTATATGATGATGCGTGAGATGCAAAAGCTAAATTGAGATATAAAATGTACGAAATGAATTAAAGAAACATATGAAAAGTGCCACATAAAAATATAAGTTATGTGAAATACATATTATGATGTGACATATAAATGTGATATGTCATTCAATAGAGTTGAATGTTTGTTTTAATATATTATTATAGATAATGATATATTAGTGGGAAGCATTACTTAATGTATGATTGATATTTTAAGATAAAAAATGACAAACAAGAGATTTAAACGGTAGAAATATTATTTATTTGTTCGACCAGTAGAAAAACATCACATTGTCAAATGGGGGGGTTTTACATAGATTTTAACATAGTTTAGACACATTTTCCAAAGATTTCATTAAAAAAATTAAGGTAAAATCTTTTGCACTATGAAGTTTTTGGTTGGGTGAGAATAACCACCGTGTAATGAGTTTGTAACATTTATGATGTTAGTTAGATGTTACTTTTTTCATTATAGCTTTCATGTTTCTGAATTTGTATATATTATTAGCCCATTGAATTCAATTGCTTTAACTTCTTCTTAGTGAAGTCTCTTGAAATTTCATTATATGTCTCTTTATTTTCCTATTCTTCTCAAGCGTTATTATATGTTTCCAAATCATAATTCTCATCAACAGGAAGCCAACATGCCATTTTCTTAGGCAAGCGAACATGCCAACAGTAAAAAAAATTACAATGAAAAGAATAGACAACAAAGTAGATATATATTGACAATAATTATAATGGATTTCAATGACCAACCGTTGTTAATAACTTTTGTTACAGTTATGAAAATTGACTAAAATGCATCACTTATAAAAGATTAAAAACCAAAGTTAAACAAAAAAATATATAAAATACTAAAACGAATATTAGATAAAAAATAAATAACTAAAATTATTTTTAAACCAATATTATTTTGTTGGGTTCATTTGGAGCATATGTCTTGGGGCAATCAAGTTCAAGGGTTTAAAATTTAAACCGAGAAATCACTATTTTGGTATATGACTGTAAAATGTATTATTATAATAGTTATTGACTCGTATAAAACACGTATATTAATCTCTCACTTTACACTCTATTAGTTGTGACATTTTTGAGGTACAACTAACTTGATGACGTGTTCACGTGGACCCTTTGAAAGGAACTAAAAAATAGTTGGTTGTTTTATAACCCCCAACTAATTTCAAGTGTGGACACTTTGAAAGGAATTCACCTTAGGTCAAATACATTAATTTTTATTAATTTGAAATTGTTTTATATTTAAGGTCAAAAAAATTATTATTCACCAAAATGTTGGCGTAATTCAATCTTTGATTCTGCAATATGTGCATAATATTGCCTCTACTTCTCAACTCAACTCTAATGGTGTAGAACATATTTTATCAGTCGTTTAAAACTTAATGAAGATGATTCTACTATTAATCAGATGGTTAATAAATTAAAATATAGTGCTTAAAAAAAAGGAGAGAACCTAACTAAAACCAGAGGATACCATCATCAGAGGCAAGAAATCAGAGGCAAAAATCATAGGATACCATCAGAGGCAGAAATTAGACGATATCATCAGAGGCAGAAATCAGAGGATATCATCAGAGGCAGAAATAAGATGATATCATCAGAGGCAGATATCAAAGGATACAATCGAAGGCAAAAATCAGAGGATACCATCAGAGGCAGAAATTATAAGATACCATTAGAGGCAGAAATCATAGAGACTGAAATCAGAGGATATCATCAGATGCAGAAATCAGAGGATATCATCATAGGCAGAAATCAGAGGATACCATCAGAGACAGAAATCGGTAAAACTAATGTATGTCTATCAAAAAGGGGGAGCAAGATTCACATTTAGCCATAAACATTGCATGCAACTTTTGGTTTTGGCTGCCAAAAGTGTTGACTTGATAGTTGTTTCGACATATATGTTTGATGAACATGGGATTTCAGGTTGGTACTAATGATTCATAATTTTTTTAAGGGTGCTATCATGGTGGTTAACTAATAACTACTACATTACATGAACTATGGGGCAAGGTTAAAAAAAATAAAATAAAAAACCTTAATATAAATATAACCAAAATGAAGATACACTAATACACTAACTTGCACATCTTTCATAGAAACTGAGATTAATGCAATTTCATAGTACATATGAGAGGCGAATTTAAATATAGCTATAATTTCATTTTGTAGACATTTTTAGTGTTTGAAGAAATAGGTTAAGCAGAAACAATAACTTGAGAAAGCACAAAAATTCAGTAACGAAAATGTGTCTAGTATCTACAGATTAAAGCAAAGTTAATTGTGGTGTTAGTTTTAGGGTTACTTGTAAGAACAGAGGTGCACCTAAGAGGGGGTGAATGAGGTGTTAGACGATTTTTCTGTTTTTAGAGTTTTATGAGATTGTTCAAGTGACTGTTTTGAGTTTATGAATGCTTTGTAAAATACTGAAAATAAATCACACAGAAATTTATCTTGGCTCCCCTTATAACCAAGGGTACATCCAGTCCTCTTGCACACCACAAGAGATTTTCACAAATTGTTCGAATAAGTTCCAAGTCTAACACTAAGACTTCAGTTACAAATTCTTTAACACTTAACTGAAGATAGTACACCACTATTTCAGTTAACAATACTTGAAGAATCTACACTAAGTTCTTCAAGTGATACAATGACTTTAATTGATTTTGTAATGATGTTCTTAACTAAGAACAAGGTTATAACACTAAGTATTTGATACTTAATCAAGCACACTTCCAAGTACAATTGAGAACCTTTCTTAATGATATGAAAATGAAAAGCATGTACTTGAAAATATGAAACTTAAGCTTTTGAAGTGTTTGATATTTCAGAAAATTGATTCTAAGATTAGTAAGTCAAAAGTTGTAAGTTAGAACTGAAGCTATGAAGTATTTATACTCCATAGGTAACACTTCAGATCAGTGGCAATTGTTCCCATAAGTTTTGATGAACTTATGCAATGTTCCAAAACTGAAAAATTGCATTGTTTCGAAGTTGTATTCGAATACAGCCTCAGTGTATTCGAATACACTTCTATAACGTTCATTTTTTATTTAAAATTTGAACTTCGTATTCGAATACGATACCTCGTAGTCGAATACAAGTATGACATTTTTGCCACTGACTTGAGTTGTATTCGAATACGCGAAGCTGTAGTTGAATACAAAAGTTCAATTTTAGCTACTGACTTGCAATCTGTATTCGACTACGACAGGAGGCAGGAGGCAGCGCCATTAGACTCTTTTTAAGGCGCTGAGTTTGGTTCTTCTTTTATTGTTCTCTTCTTATGTTTTGGTGTGTACTGAGAAAAAGGACACGCACTGTTTTTCTCTAGTGGACAAAGATTAGCTTAAATATGTTTTCACTTTTTCTACCTACACCACCCATATTGCTCCCCACACCACCAAATTTTTTAAAAATCAAAATTCCAAATATACCCTTTATGTTTTTAAGAAAAATTGTAAACATCTTCTTCCTCTTCTTTACCATTTTAAACCCAAAACTCAAATAACCTAAAAATCATCCATAGCTCACCCACCATAATTCATTACCATTCACAACTCACAACATTCACTCATAGGTTACAACCCATTAATATCATATTCTCATTGTAGTTAAAGTGTCCATATAAGGTAATGTTGTTGTTTTGTATTTGTGTTAATTTTTTTTTTTTGAAATCTGGAAAGGTTACGTGAACTCAGTTCACGTACGTTGTGATCGTATGTGAACTGAGTTTACGTATGTATCAAATATTTAGAATTTGAAGAAAGTACATAAACTCAATTCACGTAAACGTACGTGAACTAAGTTTGCATAAACAATGGAGTTTACGAATTCAAAGTATGTTTGCGTGAACTCATCTAAAGCCAAGGTACGTGAACTCAATTCACATGAACATACGTGAACTGAGTTCACGCACAATACATTTAAGTTACAATTTTAACGATTACGCAAACTGAGTTCAAGTCAACTTATGTGAACTGAGTTCACGTAAAATACATTTTTTTGACAATTTTGTGAGTATGTGAACTCAGTTCACTTAAAGGCCATTTCTGTGGCAAATACGTGAACCGAGTTCATGTAAAGGCCATTTTTGTGGCAAATATGTGAATTGAGTTCACGGAAGTTCACCTGAACTCAAATCAAGTAGAATTACTACATATTACTGAAATTTTTATATGTTATTTTTTTGATACAGGTAAATGGATCAAGGGGAATACCATAGTGACAAAATGTATGAGATTTTGGAACATTTAGAGGAAATTCAAGATGGTGTGGAATCCGTAATTGAAGACGCCATGAATGAAGGAGTTGAACCGGTTATGATTGATTTGATTGATGTGTTTACCATCGACATGATGTTTGACACGAGAGAGGATTCATTAAAATGGGTTAGAAATGTTGGAAGGGAAAATGGAGTTGTTGTTGTCATTTTTAGATTTGAAACTGTGACAACACAACCAAGAACAAAGACAAAATTAATTCTTGATTTTGAAAGAAGCGGTAAATATAGACCTTGGAAAAATCCTAAACAGATTAGGAGTACTTGTACTAGAAAATGTGAATGCCCATTTAGATTGAGAGGAACACCATCAAGTGTTGGTAAGGGATGATATTTGCATGTAATATGTGGTATCCATAACCACAAATTGGCAAAAAAACTGACTGGTCATCCTTTCTTAGGCTGATTGTCTCGTGAAGAGAAAAATTTACTTGGTGATATGACGAAGAACATGGTAAAACCAAGAACATATTGATGACACTAAAGGATCATAATGTTGAAAGTTTGACAAAAATAAAACAAGTTTACAATGAACGTCAAGCATATCGATCATCACTTAGAGGTAATAGAACAAAAATGCAACATCTTTTGACATTGATGGAACACAACAAATACAATCTATCGATATAGGAAGTGAGTTGAGGGACATTTTTTGGGCCCATCCAGACGCTATCACTCTTGTGAATAATTTTCACATAGTATTGGTTATTGATAGCATATATAAGACTTGTAGATATCGAATGCCATTACTTGAGATTATTGGTGTTACATATACTGAAATGACATTTTGCATGGGATTTGCATACCTATAGTCTGAGCGTGCTGATAATTTTGTGTGGGCACTACAAATGGTGAAAGAACAGATTACAGTGGAGAAGTTGAAGTCATCGTAACTGATAGAGATCTTGCTTTGATGAACGCAGTTGAATATGTTTTTCCAAAGGCGGTCAATTTATTATACTTGTTTCATGTATGCAAAAATGTGAAAGCGAAGTGTGTGACACCCTAAACCCAAAATTTATATTTTTTTTCTTTCTAAAATTTAATTTAAAAAATAATAAAATTCAAAAATATTAATAAATAAACTTTCAACATTTTCTTTAAGGCAAAAAGTATCACGTAATCATGAACAGGTCACATTAATCCAAAATTTTCACCAAACTTAACAATTCGAAATCATAACAGTAGTCAACAAAATCCTTTTTGAAGCACACTTACATAGGTTTACTGATAATTGTAAATGTAGTCCAAACCCGATGTCACTATCAGAGCGGAAATTCCCAATTTAAAAGACATTTAAATACGAAGTTAAAAAAAAGGAAAATAATAAAAGTCTTCAAGATAAGACGGTTTCCTACACTTTGAGAGTATTAGTCTTCACCTGTAGCTCGTCTGCGTCCATCGTAAATGCCAAACACAAGCAACGAGGGGTGAGTTTCAAAATTATGTAATAGTATAAGATAAACGAGGAGAACAGGCAAGTAAAATATCAAATTAACATAAACATTAGAAACACTCAAGAGCAAAATATCAAAGGTTAATCTAATTCAATCACAATAAAACCGTCACAAGGATGAAATGTTATGCATGTCCTATACTCTCTACTTCTTCATCATTTGGTACTATTCTACTCTGAAGTACTTGGTTATGAGACTTGATACTATGCCACTACAATAGTGGACGGACAATTCATGAATGGCCAAGTCCTCATAGATCCCCTTAATTCAACCCAAGACACATATACGCGACGGTCGGGGTACTCTTGTTTTGCACGGTAGCTCCCGGCCTTAGGGAATAACCCACTAATCCACTTAGGAATTCTCAACTAGATGTACCCCCAAGGTCTATCAGTCTTACCTTACGGTTCGTCTGTAGCCCTCCACGATCAGGCTCATTCAGTTGTACTTCCCCGTATCACTATGCTTGTCAAACCCTCCCTATATGATGACAAAATAATCCTCACTCTAAAACTACAACATCTATCTCATACTTACTCGATTATCACGACTCAATAATTTTCAGTTGGACTTCACAATATTCATCATTATATATCAGTCAATCACAATAAAATTCCAATATTTGGTTTACAATACACAATCCAAACTCATCAATCACATAATAAGAAATCAAACATGTGGCACATTCAAGTAATATCATAATTTCAATCAAGTAACAAGAACACTCAAGTACATATCATTCATACAATAACAATCAGCATAAGGTTTCATAAAACCAGACAACATGCAATCTTGATATAAATAAATTCACAGCAATTCTATAGGTTGCTAAAATATATTTTAGTTCTCACTATTACCATTCATATATTATTAATTAATTATTATCACTCAATAGGGTTCGACCATACGTAGTAAGCCTCAGATGAATATATGGGAATTTCAGTATTCCCGTTCATCTCATGTTATTTTATGCTCATAATATCGAACCTCATCTCACCCTTTACCTCAATTGAAGATTTCACCAAACGAATCCGATCTGCTAACGTGTCGCGTCCTCTTCGACTGTCGTCTCTAATAGTTTGCGAGAGAATTATAGTTACGCAACCACCAAATACAAATAAATTACTTACTAAAAACAAATAAATAAATTATCTACTATTTGTAATATAACCCAAAAATATATTTAATATCATTAAACACGCATATTACTATAATCAGATTTTGTTTAAATACTAAATATATATAGCTTAGATTTATATATGTGTGTGTATATATATATATATAGCTTAGATTTTAAAATAGATTTATATATATATATATATATATATATATATATATATCACATGCACGCAGGTAATAATAATTTAATCACAACTTATTATATGTTGCACCAAATTTTATATTATAGTCCAAATAAATTATTTTAAGAGTAGTGTGGATTCCAAGTGCTTTTTATGTTCCGAAAAATTCAATCATATGCTCATGTCTACTATTACTAAAAATTGAAATAAAAGAATATATGTTATGTACTCATATAGCTCGATCAAGAAACTAAGACTACATATATATACTGCCCAACATTAATATACTTCGATCAACAACCCTATATTGATATAATTGATGGAATTGGAAAAAATATATCAAATTGATGGGATTAGGAACATATGCCCTCTTCTTTTTATTCAGACCAACATGCATCAAATTGATAGAATTAAGAAAAGTGTACCTAGTATTTGAAATCAATATATGATTTCGGTATTAAGAGTTGTGGCTGGATACAACAGAGCAGTAGCCAGTTCAATTTTTTTTCTTCCTAATAGAACATGGAAACAGAGGCACGGAATGTGTAACACCCCGAGTTTAAAACACAACGCGAGTGTATTATTTATTTATTTTTAACCGAAATAAATAAGTGAATTTTTTCAAAATTATTAGTTCAAAAGAATTAAAATAAAATTCTAATTAATTCGTTTTATAAAGTAGTACGTCGTAATTCCATCAATGAACGTAATTAAATAATTTCATCATAATATCATTAAGTACTTAAACTTTGGGAATTAATAATAAACATTTAATACATTTCAAAAAGACAGTGTCATATCATCTCAAAAAGAACACCCGGCCTGTGGCCCACTAAACAGTATCAGAGTGTAGAAGAGATCAGCAGAAAAGTTATACAATAATTCCCAAAATAAATAATTACATCCACCGAAATCAAGACCCTATACAAAAAGGCTAAACTGATCATGCACTAAAGCTACAGTAGCAAGGATTTCGTCCGCAGCCCATGCAAGTCTCGTCCAACTCCGCAGCTCGCCTCGACGTAACGTCCTCCTCCTCGTCATATAAGGAAGGACCAGTCTCCTCCGAACTTAGATCAATATACAATCGGGGTCGCTTCGGCGGTGCCGGAATCTCAACACAATCATTGGATATCCTAGATGGACCCGGAACATCATCTGCTACTAGCGTCGGTCTTTGATTCTCCTCTTCCACCTCGGTTTCATGTACAACTCCTCCAGTCACCGTGTTAGGAGTCACCACACCTACAGTGGCCTCCGTCTCAACCCCTCTCGTCGGCTCCTCCGCGTCCTCAAAAACTCTGTGCGCCTCCAATACCAATTTGGAAGGCACCGGAAAGTCAATCCTCGTATGGGTGTGCTCCACATAGTCCACTACCCCGTTAGTCCTGCAGGTCCTCGCCAGTCTCCTCGTGTACGTCGCCCTGCTTGAGATGGGGTCGTATACCCAAGCAGTAGGCAGGAGACGATCAATGAAATCGAGCGATGTTTCCGTCGTCTGGGGACCCACTGGTGATATGGGTTTGGGGGGCATCTGAGGGCAAAGCCCAATTTCCACAATAATAGTAAAGGGTCACCGACTGAAATTAACAAATAACACATAGCATTTATATCAACAGTAACAAATATATCCATGGCATATCATATAACAATGATGATAAATAAGGATGCTCATTTTGAAATTTCATGACATGTATGCTTTCCAAATAGCAACCAATTTAATATAAAAATCAAGTTGTAAGCACAAATATCAATTCAGCAATCACACCAATTCATCAAACATTCAAAATTCCATAAGGTACTTACACATATCGATTTTCATCCGTCAACATCATGTCAATCATAATTCACCGGTCAACCACCCCGATGCAATATGTATATGCTCATGTACTCAACTTCTTGGATTTACCAAGGTGCAGTCGCTCACAGACCAGGACACGTGCAGTCGCTCACAAACCAGCACGATTTTCATATGTTAGACTTTAATGGCCAACATGACCATGGTGCAATCGCTCACAGATCAGCACCAGTGCAGTCACTCACAGACCAACACTCGTGCAGTCGCTCAACAGACCAGCATGTTTCACGTATACCAAGGTACAGTCGCTCACAGACCAGTACCAGTGCATTCGCTCTCAGACCAGGACTCGTGCAGTCGCTCAACAGACCAACACATTTTGCACATATCAAGGTACAATCGCTCACAGACCAGTACCAGTGCAGTCGCTCACAGACCAGCACTCGTGCAGTCGCTCAACAGACCAGCACGTTTTACGCATTACTCTGTGGCCCATCGCGGTCACCACCTAATTATGCAATGCATGAACATGCAATGTTTTCTCTTCACTGAAAACAATATGCAAACATCAGTAAAATTTAGCCTTTCCATCATTTCCCCAAAACCATCTTAACCCAATTAATTTCATTATCATCACATCAATAAAAACATTCAAGCACCCCATCATTACCACTTCACACTATCTCAAAAACTCCATTTTTATTTATCACAAGTCTTCCCAATGTTTCCCCAACTCTTTAAAGTTCATAAAACAATGTTTAAAACTGAGATTTCTGGAAAAACGAATCTGTATTCGAATACAGCTTCCTTGTATTCGAATACAGAAGCTAAAATAGTGCAAAATCAACACTCTGTATTCGAATACAGCTTCCTTGTATTCGAATACAGAAGTTAAAACAGTGCAAAATCAGCATTTTTCACAACATCAATAAAGATCTCAAGAACTTCATCATCACTACTTCAAAACTATCTCAAAGACTCCATTTTAATTTATCACAAACCTTTCCAATGTTTCCCCAACTCTTAAAGTTCATATGACGGTGTCTAAAACTTGAATTTCTGGAAAACACGAATCTGTATTCGAATACAGCTCCCTTGTATTCGAATACAGAAGCTAAAATAGTGAAAAATCAGCATTCTGTATTCAAATCCGAGGGTGTTGTATTCGAATACATATGCAAATACAGTGGCAAAATTTCAATCCTGTCTTCGAATACGACAGGGTTGTATCCAAATACAGATGCTAAGTCAGAAGCAAAAATCCCTCATCTGTATTCGAATACAGAGGCCCGTATTCGAATACAAGTTCAAAAATTTGAATAAAACAGAAGCTTTGCAGGCTGTATTCGAATACACTCATGTTGTATTCGAATACACCTTCGAATTCAGTGAAATTTTCCTGAAACTTCAACACATTTTCAAACTTTTTTCCTTTGAAAAACCAACACAACACCAAAACAGTTTCACCACTCTTTTAAAAACCACAAAACTCAACATTTTTCATTATCAACAGATTTTCCAGAAAATACTTCCACCATTTTAAATCGTTTTCTTTTGAAACCATCATCAACACCAGATTGTTATCAACATAGCAACAAACAGAATCACCAACACCAGATTGTTCTTAACATAGTAACAAACAGAATCACCAACACCAGATTGTTCTCAACATAGCAACAAACAGAATCACCAACACCAGATTGTTATCAACATAGTAACAAACAGAATCACCAACACCAGATTGTTCTTAACATAGTAACAAACAGAATCACCAACACCAGATTGTTCTCAACATAGCAACAAACAAAATCACCAACACCAGATTGTTCTCAACATAGCAACAAACAGAATCACCAACACCAGATTGTTATCAACATAGTAACAAATAGAATCACCGACACCAGATTGTCAACCGCAAAATAGAACAGGTATTTTTAAACATTTACATTTTGATCATTCCCAAAACAACATGCAAAGTATTTTCCAGTATTCTTACACAACCAAAACAACATGCAAAGCATTTCCCAGTGTTCCCACACAACCAAAACAACAATGTTATATCAGCCAAAACAGCAACATCACAGAATCATCAAACATCAACAGGATGCATTTTTCGCATTTTATAACAACATGCACAATAGTTTCGTTTTTCAAACCAGAAACTAAAATATGATCACACATCAAACATGCATTTACAACCCTAAAATGCAAACTAGAAAATCGGCCACATCAACAGGTGCCCCTTACCTCTGTTACGTTTCTGCTCCCGTTCACATTTCCGTGACAAAAATCGGCAAAGTTTCCGTTTGCGTTTGTCTCTACCAAAGTTAGTTCTCTAGCTCCGTAATGAGGAGAGGAACAACTTTTGTTCTTGATACTTGGTGGTTTGGTTCTTGGATTTCCAAGTAATCTCACTTTTGAGCAACTCTTTTTTTTTTTCTGCTAACAGAAAACTAAATGGGAAGAGGAAGAAGAAGGGTACTGTTTCATGCAGTAAGGGAGGAGGAAATGTGTTTGTGTTCTTTCTGTTCTGCCCTTTCCCATCTATTTATAGACACATAGGTGTTACCTCACCCAACACATCAATATTATAATATTGTTTGACCCTCCAGCACTTAACCAGTCTCGTCGCAATTAGCATATAACATCTTAATTAACTGCCCGATAATTTAATTACTCGTAATTAAATTTAGTTTATCCTTCATCCAATAATTTTAATTCAACCTCCAAAATAAATATTTATATATATTTTTACACAAAATATACATATATTAAATATTTTACAATTATTTCCCAAAATACACTTAATATTAAATCCATAATTTAATTTTAAATTTAAGGGTCTTACAGAATGCACGACAGCCTCCTTCATTCACTTATATACATATCTTTATATACTAGTAGTACTAGGTATATTATTAGGCTTACTATCAGACCTATACACTTAGTCCATGACCCCTATTATTACTATTAATATTATTATTATTATTATTATTATTATTATTACAATCATAAACCCACTCTACCAGTGCTAAAGCTAACAGACTAATGTAGCAACACACACATTTACTTTTTATTTTCTTTTTATATAAATATTTTAAAACAAATTGAATATTATTAATATTAATAATTTAAATAAATCACTGTAGTCAAACACATAGGAAATTATCGCACATGTCGAACACACAAATAATAATAGTTGTGTATCGTTTTATAATTAAAATATAATAATAAAAAATTGGGGTGTTACAAAATGTAAGATGACCGTGTTTCCAAAAGAGAAGTAGGTGCAAGTGATGGAGGCATGGAAAGGTCTTGTATACAATCATGCTGAGTCTATTTTTTCTGATTATGTACATGAACAATGGTTAAATCCCCACAAGGAAATATTTATTGCGGTGTGGATAAATAGAGTTATGCATTTTGGGAATACCACAACACAAAGGGTTGAGTCGGCGCACTGGAGTTTGAAGCGGATATTACAAGATAGTGTTGGCGATATATACAGTGTTTGGGAAAACATCAATAGCATGATTATATTACAACATAGCGAGATAATAGCATCCTTTGAAAGGAGCATCATTCAAAAGGTGCACCGACATAGTACGCATATTTGCGTGGTATTGTGTTCAAAAATGCAATTGATCACATTGCCATGTGGGTATTAATAAGTCTGAATGTCGTTGCACGATAAGGACGACACATGGTCTACCTTGTGCAAGTGAAATAGGCAGGTATAGTATGGTTCCACGTTCCATTCCATTAGAAGCTATTCATGTTTGGTGGAGTAAATTAACTTTTCATGATAATGGATCTAATAAAACTTCAGAGTTATCTGTGAAACATGAAATAGACGTGATAGTGAAAAAGTTTGAAGAACTTGATGTACCTGGCAAAATTTCACTTAAAGGTAAATTACGAGAGATCGCGTATCCATCCACTACGTCGATGTGTCCACTTGTTAACTAGGTTAAAACTAAGGGTGCACCAAAAAAAGGCCAAAGTAAGGTATCAAAAAGAGAAAAATCAATCAAGCGTGACCTTTTTTGGTGGGAGTATGTGGATGCAAGTGTTCGATGTAGTGGCACAAATGCATGTAACACTGTGTCATTTATTAAAGTGCATCAACCTCGTTCATCATTCAAAAAGATGACACCTCGACCATCATTCTCTAAAGTTCAACAACCAAGAGTTCTTATCTTCAATGAATGGTTGCCGGTTGAAATTCATAAATTCCTAGATGACATTATTGACGTCGGTTCAAATGGTAATTGTGGATATCATGCAGTTGCAACTTTACTTGGAATGGGTGAGAACTCTTGGGCACTCATTCGTCAACAATGTATATTAGAGTTTCAAGAGTTCATGTCTCATTACGGTACAATATATGGTGGAGTTAATTTTGTTCAAAACCTTATAGATAATGTATATGTTGAACAAGTTGCAACTACGGATAATTGAATGACACTTCTAGAAATTGGTTATGTGATTGCTTTGAAATTTAACTTGGTTTTCGTTGCATTATCACTTAACCAATCGCAAACATTTTTTCCTCTAAGAAGTCCACCACCAATATCTACGACAAATCATCGTATAATTGCCATAGCATTTGTTAACAATTGTCATTTTGTGCAGGTATTAATAGTTTAATAAATTATTAAATAGTTCAATAGTTTAACAATTGTCAAATTTCTTTAATAGTTTAATAAATTATTAAATTCAACATATTTACTTGAAGCTTGATTATCCTATGCCACCAACAAGTAATTTGTGGAAAAAGTATTGAACTCAAGAAGCATGACAATGGGAGTTTATTTACAATGATCGCATGCAATATTGGTTGCAAATATTTCTAGAAACTGTAAATGATTTTATTATAAACTAAATAATTAATATTGACGACGTATTATATTTAATTGTTGCGGTCTAAATTTTGAGTGTTTCTCGTATTATATTTAATTGTCGCGACCTAATATTTTGAACCAATATTTTCTTTGATTTTTGTGACTTAATAAACTGTAAATGCAAGCAAACTATCTACATCTAGTGCTTAATAAATTGAAATCTAGTGCTTAAAAAAAATGAGAGAACCATAACTAGAACCAAAGGATACCATCATCAGAGGCAAGAAATCGGAGGTAGAAATCAGAGGATATCATCAGAGGCAAAAATCAGAGGATATCATCAGAGACATAAATTAGAGGATATCATCAGAGGCAAAAATCAGAGGATATCATCAGAGACAGAAATGAGAGGATATCATCAGAGGCAGAAATCAGAGAATACCATCAGAGACAAAAATTAGAAGATATAATCAGAGGCAGAAATCAGAGGATACCATAAGAGGCAGAAATCAGTGGATACCATTAGAGGAAGAAATCAGAGGATACCATCAGAAACAGAAATCATAGGAAATCATCAGAGACAGAAATCAGTAAAACTAATGCAAGTCTATCAAAAGGGGGGCAAGATTCACATTTAGCCATAAAACATTGCATGCAACTCTTGGTTTTGACTGCCAAAAGTGTTGACTTGATAGTTGTATCGACATATATGTTTGATGAACCTGGGATTTCAAGTTGTTACTAATGATTCATAATTTTTTTAAGGGTGCTATCATGGTGGTTAACTAATAACTACTACATTACATGAACTATGGGGCAAGGTTAAAGAAAATAAAATAAAAACCTTAATATAACTATAACCAAAATTAAGATATACTAATACACTAACTTTCACATCTTTCATAGAAATTGAGATTAATACAATTTCAAAGTACATATGAGAGGCGTATTTAAATATAGCTATAATTTCATTTTGTAGACATTTTAAGTGTTAGAATAAATAGGTTAAGCAGAAACAATAACATGAGAAAACACAAAAATTCAGTAACGAAAATGATAGGATTGCTAGTCAAGCAAGGCTTCCCATTAGGAAGGTGTATGAGAGAAGGAACCGAGCTTAAACTCATTCTGTTAAGTGCTGAAATTTATGTGTTAGCTCGGTTATTTTAGTTTGTTATTTGTTAGTTCTATTGTTTTAGTCTGTTATGTACCAGCTGTAAATCCTAACTGAATTAGTTAGGATGGCTAGTATAAATAACAAAAATTGAGTCTTCAATTGGCAAGCAGTTAGAGAGTAATTTGTTGGGACTGAATTGTAGGGCAATTCTGTTAGTTTCTTTGTAACTGCAACTTTATTCATTCTCCTCTGTTTCAATTATACAGTTCTTGAGTTTCTTCAGATTTACATTCAGTCTGACATACCAGTTTTATCACTGGTATCAGAGCACCGATCTGGTGCCCTGTTTTTGCTTCCTTCTACTGCGCATTGCCTGAAGACAAAAAGCATGGTGAGAGATTTGAGCGATTGGGAGCAGGAGCGCAAGGAATGGCGGACTCGACTGGAGTTGGCGGAGGCGCGTGCCAAGCATATAGAGGATCAATTGGCTGCACTCGCGGCCAAGATCGATTCCAATGGCGGCGGGACTGTCTGCAGGGAAGAAGTAGATACCAGCGACTGCGGTGATAGACCCCTAGGTAACTACGTTGAGAGCGACCAGTGGAGGAAGCTGGAGATTCTGATTTTCTCAGGCAACGATGCGTACGGTTGGACGCACCATTTTGAATGATATTTCGAGTTACGAAGCGTTCCTGAGGAGGAAAAGATGCGTGCCACTTTGGTGGCCATGGAAGGCAGAGCACTGAGCTGTGGGCTAGGTGCAATCTGGAACCAACTTGGGACGGGTTCAAGCTGGCAGTTGTTCGTAGGTTTTAACCGTCAATGGTACAAAATCCTTTTGAGTTGTTGTTGGCACTCAAACAAACAGGGACAATGGTAGAATTTGTGGAGGAGTTTGAGAAATATGTTGGAGCTTTGAAGGCCATTGATCAAGAATTTGCACGAGGAATTTTCATGAATTGCTTGAAAGAGGAAATTCAAGTGGAGGTAAAACTTTATGAATTAAAGTCTCTGTCCGATTTAATTCAAAAGTCTATTATGATTGAGGAGAAGAATCTGGTTTAGACTAAGAAAGGAACCAACACTTTCATTAAACCAACCACTATGTCTAAGGCTAGTTCTTACACTAAGATTGTGACGGTAGATACTTAGCCTTGGTTAGATAAGAAAACTAAGGGCGGTACCTCTGCTACTAATGTGGTGGATGCTCAGGCTGGGGAAGGGAATAAAACCAGTGCTGGTGATTTCAAACGTCTGTCCGAAGTTGAGATGAGAGACAAAAGGGAGAAGCGACTTTGTTTCAAATGTGATGAGCCCTACCATAGAGAACATAAATGCAAGACTAAGCAGTTTCGTATGATTATTTTAGAAGAAGATAAGGAGGACAACAGTGATACTAAGTCTCATGAGGTAGAAACTTTCAATTCTCTGCAATTGTCTGTTTGTTCAATGGCTGGGCTGACTTCCACAAATTCTTGGAAGATACAAGGGGTAGTTTAGAACAATTCTGTTTTGGTACTTATAGATTGTGGAGCTTCTCGTAGCTTCATTTCTCATGAGGTAGTTCAGAAACTGAGCTTGATGGTGGAAGATACTCCTTCTTACATTGTGGAAGTGGGGGATGGTCATAGGGTGAAATGTAAGGGAAAGTGTCCCAAGTAGAGTTTGCATTTGCAAGGAATGGAGATTAAGCAAGACTTTTATTTGTTGGGTTTGGATTGGCTCTCTAGTTTGGGAGAGGTCAAAACCAACTTTGGCAAATTGGAGCTTACCTTATCTAGAGATGGCAAGTTGATTACTTTGGTTGGAGAAAAACCATCAAGAAAAAGAGCAGACGAAGACAGATCGGGGGAAAGGTGATGGAGGTGCCAACACTGTTGAAGGATGAAGGGAGATCGCGAACGAGGCAAGTAGTGCGCTGTCCGCTGCCGAAACTTCCAAAACCGCCGAACCTTGGTTCAACGACAGCGAATTTCCCACGACTACAGAAGACACCGACAAAGAGATCTACAGCGAGGATGGGATGTGGATTGACAGAGCGAGAACGTTTCAACTTCCCTTCAGATAGGAAAGTTCTAGAGGAAAGAAGAGCAGAATAGGAGTATGAAGCGTTGTTAGAAAAGTTAGGCGAGTTTCTTGCCAAGGGAAAGACCATAATCCCATTCAATGCATCAGTTGTGATCATACCATGGGACCCAAGAGAACTCCATTTCCCTATGACAGCTACAGTTGGTGACTACTGCTGAAGTTTGCTCATTTCCCATGGGTTGCAAACCTTTATGTTTGATATAGGCAAATTTTTGGTGCGGATGAAAGATTGGCAGTAAAGGGTGTTTATTCCAGCCTTGAGGACAAGGATGTTTTTTAAGGAGGCGGTATTGATAGGATTGCTAGTCAATCAAAGGATTGATAGTCAAGCAAGGCTTCCCATTATGAAGGTGTATGAGAGAAGGAACCGAGCTTAAACTCATTCTGTTAAGTGCTATAATTTATGTGTTAGCTCTGCTATTTTAGTTTGTTATTTGTTAGTTCTGTTTTTTTAGTCTGTTATGTGCCAACTGTAACTCCTAACAGAATTAGTTATGATGACTAGTATAAATAACAGAAACTCTTCAATTGACAGGTAGTTAGATAGTAATTGGTTGGGACTGAATTGCAGGGCAATTCCGTTAGTTTCTCTATAACTGAAACTTTATTCATTCTCTGATGTTTCAATAATACAATTCTTGAATTTCTTCAGATTTACATTCAGTCTAACATACCAGTTCTATCAGAAAATGTGTCTAGTATCTACAGATTAATATACTGGTACTCGGCAAAGTTAAATGTGGTGTTAGTTTTAGCGTTACTTACCGGAGAAAGGATTGTGTTGCGCTGACGCCGGAAAGAGAGGTAGGAGGCAGCACCGTTAGACTCATTTTAGGGCGCTGAGTTTGATTTTTCTTTTATTGTTCTCTTCTTGTGTGTTTGGTGTGTAAGGAGAAAAAGGACACGTATTGTTTATCTCTAGTGGACAAAGATTGGCTTAACTATATTTTCACTTTTGCTACCTACACCCCCCAAATTGCTACCCACACCCACCAAATTTTTTTAAAAATCCAAATTCTGAATATACCCTTATGTTTTTTAAGATAAATTGTAAACATCATTTTTCCCCTTCTTCCTATTCTACACCATTTTAAACTCAAAACTCACACAACCTAAAAATCATCCATAGCTCACCCACCATAACTCATTATCATTCAAAACTCACAACATTCACTCATAGCTTACAACCCATTAATCTCATATTCTCATTGTGGTTAAAGTGTCCAAAGAAGGTAATATTGATGTTTTATATTTGCGTTAATTTTTTTTTTGAAATATGGAAATGTTACGTGAACTCAATTCACGTAGTACGTGAACTGAGTTAACGTACGTATCAAATATTTAGAATTGGAAGAAAGTACTTAAACTCAGTTCACGTAAACGTACGTGAACTGAGTTTGCGTAAACAATGGAGTTTACGAATTCAAAGTATGTTTATGTGAACTCATTTGAAGCCAAGGTACGTGAACTCAATTCACGTGAACTGAGTTCACGTACAATACATTTAAGTTACAATTTTAACGAGTACGTGAACTGAGTTCACGTGAACATACATGAACTGAGTTCACGTCAACTTACGTGAATTGAGTTCACGTAAAATACATTTTTTTGACAATTTTGTGGGTACGTGAACTGTGTTCACGTAAAGGCAATTTAAGTGGCAAATACATGAACCGAGTTCACGTAAAGGCCATTTATGTGTTAAATACATGAACTGAGTTCACAGAAGTTTACCTGAACTCAAATCAAGTAGAATTACTGCATATTACTGAAATTTTTATATGTTATTTTTTGGATACAGGTAAATGGATAAAGGGGAATACCATAGTGACGAAATGTATGAGGGTTTGGAACATTTAGAGGAAATACAAGATGGTGTGGAACTCGTAATTGAAGATGCCATGAATGATGGAGTTGAACCGGTTATGATTGATTTAACTGATGTGTTTACCACCGACATGATGTTTGACACAAGAGAGAATTTATTAAAATGGGTTAGAAATGTTGGAAGGGAAAATGGAGTTGTCGTTGTCATTTTTAGATCTGAAATTGCGACAGCACGACCAAGAACAAAGACAAAATTAATTCTTGGTTGTGAAAGAAGCGGTAAATATAGACCTTGGAAAAATCCTAAACTGATGAGGAGTACTTGTACTAGAAAATGTGAATGCCCATTTAGATTGAGAGGAACACCATCAAGTGTTGGTGAGGGATGTTATTTGCATGTAATATGTGGTATCCATAACCACAAATTGGAAAAAAAACTGACTGGTCATCTTTTCTTAGGCCGATTGTCTCGTGAAGAGAAAAATTCACTTGGTGATATGACGAAGAACATGGTAAAACCAAGAAACATATTGATGACGCTAAAGGATCATAATGTTGAAAGTTTGACGACAATAAAACAAGTTTACAATGCACGTCAAGCATATCGATCATCACTTAGAGGTAATAGAACAAAAATGCAACATCTTTTGACATTGATGGAACGCAACAAATACATCTATCGATATAGGAAGGTAGATGGTTCAGATGAGTTGATGGACATTTTTTGGGCCCATCCAGACGTAATCACTCTTGTGAATAATTTTCACATAGTATTGGTTACTGATACCATATTTATGACTTGTAGGTATCGAATGCCATTACTTCAGATTATTGGTGTTACATCTACTGAAATGACATTTTGTGTGGGATTTGCACACCTATAGTCTGAGCGTGCTGATAATTTAGTGTGGGCACTACACATGGTGAAAGAACAAATTACAGTGGAGAAGTTGAAGTCATCGTAAGTGATAGAGATTTTGCTTTGATGAACGCAGTTGAATATGTTTTTCCAAAGGCGAACAATTTATTATGCTTGTTTCATGTATGCAAAAATGTGAAAGCGAAGTGTGTGACACCTTAAACCCAAAATTTATATTAATTTTTTTCTTTCTAAAATTTAAATTAAAAAATAATAAAATTCAAAAATATAAATAAATAAACTTTCAACATTTTCTTTAAGGCAAAAAGTATCACGTAATCATGAACATGTCACATTAATCCAAAATTTTCATCAAACTTAACAATTCGAAATCATAACAGTAGTCAACAAAATCCTTTTTGAAGCACACGTACATAATTTTACTGATAATTGTAAATGTAGTCCCAACCCGATGTCACTATCAGAGCGAAAATTCCCAATTTAAAAGAAAAATGCAACATCTTAGACATTGATGGAACACGACAAATACATTGATGGAACGCGACAAATATATCTATCGATATAGAAAGGTAGATGGTTCAGATGAGTTGAGGGACATTTTTTGGGCCCATCCAGACGCTATCACTCTTGTGAATAATTTTCACATAGCATTGATTATTAATAGCACATATAAGACCTGTATGTTTGAAGGAATTTGTAGCAGTTGTTCTATTTTTTCTGATTATGTACATGAACAATGGTTAAATCCCCACAAGGAAAGATTTTTGCGTCGTGGACAAGTAGAGTTATGCATTATGGGAATACCACAACACAAAGGGTTGAGTCGGCGCACTGGAGTTTGAAACGGATATTACAAGAGGCATAAATCAGAGGATATCATCATAGGCATAAATCAGAGGATATCATCAGAGGCATAAATTAGAGGATACAATCAGAGGCAAAAATCAGAGGATGTCATCAGAGGTAGAAATCAGAGGATACCATCATAGGTAGAAATCACAGGTAGAAATCTGAGGATATCATCAGAGGTAGAAATCAGAGGATACCATCAGAGGTAGAAATCATATGATATATTTAATATTTAATCTCACGTATGAAATTTAATATTTAAAATTGTATGATATTTACAAATGTAATATTTAATATTGTATCATAATTAATATTGATAACAAAAATATTCGAAAATTAAATCAAAAAAATATTCGAAAACTAATACATATCGAATCTCTAAATAAATCCTAAGTTCCTTTATTTCTCCGGCGATATGGTATTACGTTAGACCAATCTCTACAACTACCCCTTAGTCTTCGCAACATCAAAATTAATTCATTCACCAGTGCGACGCCATCAGGTAATATTAGTTGTCAACCGAGAAGCTTTTATGCAATTTCTATTGCACGATGCTGCATTAAAAAATACATTAAATAATTTATTTAAAATAATAGATGAATAATTAATTTTGTTATATAATAAATTGGAATTAATATACTGTTATCGCAACTGATTCATCATCAGCATCAGCGGTAGGTTCTGCAACCAGAGGATCTTCATGAATTGGTTCTCTTCGAATTATGTACGGATGAGAAATTATGCGAAACCAATTCATGTAATCGTTTGAGCAAACTGCAGGTCCATGTACAACTACGCCAGCATCCACTACATGCACAGCGTACTACATAAACATTATGTCCATTTCATCTGGTGTGGTCGTCTGACCCACTATATCTAACGGTGAGCCAGGAATGGTTTGGACATAACTGTACTGACGCAGTACCCTATCTGGCAGATAAGCGTACATCTTCGGGCCCCAGCGTATCCATCCTCTAAATAAAGAAACCTGTTCAAACGGTCACTTCAATCGATGCTTCTCATATAGCATCCAGCATACCTGATGAACGTCAATCTCATCCAAAGCTTTCCTAAATGGAAGAATCAAACCCTTATCCCTTTTTTGCTTCCATTTAAGTGCTCTAGGGTAGTCCTCAACATAGTTAGGAGAGAGTCTACAATAATCTACACATAATGTTGGGAAATGCTCGTAGACCCACGCCTGCACATATATAATAACATTTCATTAGTTTATAATTAATAATAGAAATTATTAACACAATAAACAACCATTACTTGCAAGAGTGTCAGATACCCAAAAACTGTTCTGGTTTTATGCATGCTTGCTTCGCGAAGATTATCATATAGGTAAGCAAGAGCAGCATCACCCCATGCATATCCCCCACATGCATGGAGGTCTTGGAAGCAGTCAAGATAAGCAACACTAACTGCGAAGGCACTCTTGTCGCTGAAAAGAGTGCAAACGACCAAAAATAAAAGAAATGCTCTCGCAGTCATTTGCCAATGCTGGTCACTACAGCGTTGTTGGTATACTTCAAGTAACCAAATAAATCGAAAGTGGTTGTCCGTGTGACATTAAATTTAGCATAAGCAGCAGCCTCACTGACTCCAAGAAGCTCAATCAATATGTTTGCACCGTCATCCTTGTTAAATATATTAACAGTGAAGAATGCACCAGTGATGGGAATATGCAGTAGAGAGGAGACATCGTCAAGAGTAATCGTCATCTCCCCAATTGGAAGATGGAAGCTATTGGTGTCACGATGCCACCTCTCTACGAAGGATGAAATGATCCCTTTGTCGATCCTTATATACCTGCGTGTTAGCAACGAATATAATCTGGAGCTTTTAATCAGTTGCTCAACCTCTTCGTGTTCAATCATAGTTTCTCTTAATTTTTTACCGTTGTTGAACACCCTTAATTAGCCGCGATCCTAAAATAAATTAAGCAAACAAAATATAAGTTAAAACACATTAAAAAAACATATATTAAAATTTTCATTTGATTGAGCAAATTACCACGCCATCCCAGAGTTTAGTCGCCACATGATCACAAAATGTCCTAAGGACGGACATGTCAACCGGACCACCAGGAAATCCATCATCCTGTGGAGGTTCATCATGTGTCTCTTCCTCTTCGTCATGTGTTTCTTCCTGTTGTGCTTCTTGGGCCTCTGCTTGTTGGGCATGTTCTGCCTCTTCCTGTTGTGCCCGTTGTGCCTCTTCCTGCAGTAATAATCTTTGCTCTCGTCTAGCACGGTGGGCTCGTGCGGAAGTCGTTGGTCTAACACGATGACCCTCCTCATTAGAAGTACCCTCATCTAATACACCACGACCCTCCCTATTGGTAAACATAATGTGCACCATTCCTGCAAAACCAAATCATAATCAAAATCAAAACAATCACAATTTTACAACAATTCCAGAATTCTAACATGCCCTACGTGATTTAAGTTCACGTACATGAACTTGCCATACCTTACGTGAATTCAGTTCACGTACGTGAACTCAAAGTAAAAAACCCAGATCCTTACGTGAATTGAGTTCACATACGTGAACTGAGTTCACATACGTGAACTCAGTTTCAAAATCCCAGATCCTTACGTGAACTGGGTTTCAAAATCTCAGAACCTTACGTGAATTCAGTTCACATAAGTGAACTCAAAGTAAAAAACCCAGATCCTTACGTGTACTGAGTTCACGTACGTGAACATGTTTTCAAAATCCCAAATCCTTACGTGAACTGAGTTCACATACGTGAAGGGTTTGCAAATTTTAAAACCCAACAACAACAACATCAGTGTAAAAAAACAACAACAACATTGTACTTACTTGTTGAAAATGTGATAGTGAAGAAGTTGTTGAAGATGATGATGATGATTGAAGGTGTTTGAAGAAGATGAAGATGATTGAAGAAGATTGATGATTTTCGTGTGGACTTTGATAAAGATTATGGAGTTTGGGAATTAGGTTTATGGAGATATGAATGAAGATGATAGAGATGAATTAGTTTGGGAATTAGGTTTTGGAAATACATAAGGGTATATTCGGAATTTTAAAAAAATAGGTGGGTGTGGGTAGCAATATGGGGGGTGTAGGTAGCAAAAGTGATATATTTTTGCTCTTTGTATCTTTTATATCAAATATTCCTTTTCATCTTTTATGTTATATTTATTTTTGTGTTTTATCTTTTATAAATAATAAATATTAATTATTTTTATTATAATTTTTTAAAACAGCTGTATGATTATTATTATAAATTATTGAAGTATAATATTGAATCAATTATAAAGTTAAGTATTCACAAAAATGAGATGAAAATACAAATAAGTCTAATAGATGTTTTTTTATTTCAAATAGTTTATATCTATTTTAAAGCATATAATAAGAGTTTTTTCAAGTGCAAACATATTATTAGGTTAAATTAATGTTTTTAAAAAATAATATTATAGTAGATACATATTGACAATGATTATAATGAATATCAATAACCAATCGTTGTTATAACTTTTGTTATAGTTATGAAAATTGACTAAAATACACCACTTATAAAATATTAAAAACCAAAGTTAATCAAAAAGATATATAAAATACTAAAATGAATATTAGATAAAAAATAAATAATCAAAATTATTTTCAAACCAATATTATTTTGTTGGGTTCATTTGGAGCATATGTCTTGGGGCAATCAAATTCAAGGGTTTAAAATTTAAGCAGAAAAACTACTATTTTGGTATTTTATTGTATCATCATTATAATAGTTATTGACTCCTATAAAACACACATATTAATCTCTCACTTTACACTATATTAGTTGTTTTAGTTTCCAACATTAAATTGGGAGATTAATTCTTTAAAAATTGTTGATGGGACATCTTTGAGGTACAACTAACTTGATGATGTGTTCTCGTGGACTAAAATGAAAGTAACTAAAA
Source organism: Cicer cuneatum (assembly GCA_037974295.1). Lineage (NCBI taxonomy): Eukaryota > Viridiplantae > Streptophyta > Magnoliopsida > Fabales > Fabaceae > Cicer > Cicer cuneatum. The sequence continues at coordinate 71,637,631 of JBBPBO010000001.1, read as the reverse complement.
GATCGTTGGTTGTTATATAACTCCTAACTAATTTTAAGTGTGGACACTTTGAAAGAATTCATCTTTAGATCAAATACATTAATTTTTATTAATTTGAAATTGTTTATATTTAACATAAAAAAAATATATATATTATTCACCAATATGTTGGCGTAATTCAATCTGATCATGCAATATGTGCATATTATTGCCTCTACTTCTCACTTCAACTCTAATGGTGTAGAACATATTATTGCGTGTATTTCTCGTCTTTAAAATTTAATGGAGATGATTCTACTATTAATCACATGGTTGTTTCAGATTTTGGTGGAGAGAGGTATGATCATAATGGTGTCTTGTGTCTTCGGTTTTGCTAGTTATCTCGATGCATGTTATATTGCTATTGTAGAGTCATGGGTTATCCTATGTTTTCAAGTTATTGATATCAAATATGATTCTAAGTCACTTAATTAATTTTTTGTTTGTTTGTGTAAAATGACGAATATGAAATATAATTTGAGAGGAAGAAGTTTGAAGCAATATATTTATATATTTTTTGTTATAAAAAAATAAAAAAGTTTCATTATAATTTTAGTCTATTTATTTTTACAAAATAGATTTTTCTATTTTAAAAGTCGATAGCTTTTATTTATTTCTTATATTTTTGAATTAATGATAATTTGATATATTTTAAATGATATAGTATATATTTCATACTATAAAATCATCTAAATATATTAATTATTCATATGTCGTTAATTAAATTATAAAAAAAAAAAAATTAAATTAAAAATTATATTTTTAAAGATTTTATTGTAACTTTATGATAATTTACATGTCATATTATCTAAAACATACCAATACTATGTTATAATTTTTTAGTTAAAAAATAATAAAGATGAGAGAGTAAAATCGTAAATTTTATAAATAAATAGATGGATTTCATGAATTAATAAATAAAGATAGTAGCAATTAAGGCAAACATACGAATTGAGGTTTCGTCCTAAATGTGTTGACCGTATATTTTATTATCGTATAAATTTCAATCGTTGGATTAAGGTTGGCGCTTCTCTCACGATAGTGTGAGTAGTTGAGTTCGTTACTTCGCACACAACACAACCAAACCCTAAACACTTGCGAAAAATGGAAGAAAACGACAGAAGAATTCTCGAGAGGGAAATGTATCAAATCGAGCAGATTCGCCAGCTCGATCTCGAGGAATTGCAGGTCGAAGAGGTTGACGATTTTCAAAATTCTTCCGATGACGACGATAACAACCACCTTGATCCTACGTAATTTATCTCTTTCACTTCGTTATGATGATTTGATTTGATGTATCTATCACTGTTTTCGATTCTGATGAATTATACATATAAATTCGGTCAGATTTTGCCTTATCTCATAGAATGTAGCTTTGTCAATTGCAGATCGCGGTTTGTTTCAATTTCGCTATAACATTTTGTACTAAGTGTGTGTTTAGTTCTGCTGTGGCTAAAATTGATTTTGCATGGATTGATTTTAGTTAAAAGTGATTTGAATATAAAGTGATTTAGGTTTAGATATATTTACGTAAAAGTTAGTTGAATAATAAATTTTAGTGTTAAACTCAAAAGATGCAAATCCTAGCTTTTCAACTTAGAATCAATTTTGGAGACAAAATCAATTATACTGATAACATCCAAACATACCAAAATCAATTCTATCGATAACATCCAAACATATTAAAATCAATTTACCCATTATTGATTTTGGCTCCCCCAGAAGTGGAACCAAACATGCATCAAAATAGTGTATCACAAAACAATAACAATTTGTTAAAATTCCATTACACTATAGCACAACTATAGCCCCTATTTGACAACAATGATAGAACAAAATGATACAATGCAATGCTTAATTCGTGTTTGTGTTAATATTTTTTGTTGAAATATGAAAAATATGGAGTGTTCTAGAATATGGTGCAGTAGAAGATGATTTGTTTTTTGGGCCTTAAAAACTAAAATGTAACAAAAATAATCCCATTAGATCAATTTTAGTTTTCAATTTTTGGTGTGTGGTACTGACAGTCTTCTGTTAGTCATGGCTATGGCAGCACAGGCATCCTGGGTGAATTCACTTACAATATCTGTGTAGCATCCTTACATACATATCTGGGTGGTAGGTATCTGTTTGTTGGACTCAGTTGTAAATGCTCATTTCTCTAATATATGGTGGTTTCCAATTGGGTTGTTTGATTTTATTGCTTGTGTGTCTAGATGTTGAAGACACACACCATAGGACAGCTTTCTTGGATGGCGGGGCTGTATTGAACATTCCACTTTTCTGTCTTCAAGGTATCTCTGCCATCCTTCATGGATTTGAATATGGTGGTTTGGTTTTTACACATCTCTTCAAAGTTTTTAATGAAATTGACGGCATTATTGATTTGCATTGTCGTCGTCCTGCTTTTACAGACGTGTCAAAATTATTACAAAACTCTTTTATTACAGGAAGGGAAACATATAGACATTTTGCTTGTAGGGTCATGCTTACACATTTTTGCCAAATTTGTTGCCAAACACCTGAATTTTTCCTCTAAAAAAGTTTTTAAATTTCAAAAGAGGTTTCACGGCAGTCTATTTTTGAGTTGCTTATAGTATCATTTATGTTTTTATTTTCTGTTCCACCGGCCTCCTACTTTTATGTATTATTTCCCCTGGTTTGTTTAGATGTTTGGATTGGATTTGTGGTGTCCTAAGCCTTTTCATTCTGTGCCACATTCTTGGGTGCTTTTACGCATTTAATTTTGGACTGTATTCTCATAAACTATTGTTCAACACATTCTTAAAAATTGTCAAATATATTGCTTCTAGCATAAAAAATGGAAAATTGTCACCTTGTAAAACTTATATTCTTATCCTCATCATGTCCTGCATATAAGTATAAGCTTATTGAAAAAACATAGGCTAATCCTTGCAATATTCAGGAGTTGTACTCTTTCCTGGGGCTACTCTTCCCCTGAGAGTTATTGAATCCAATTTTGTGGCTGCTGTTGAGAGATCTTTGAGTCGAGTTGACGTTCCTTACACCATTGGTGTGGTAGGTAAACTCCTTATGATGACTGCTTGTGATTCAGTCATGCTGTAGAGTCTCTTGTCTTTTTTCTCATAAAACATGAATGTAACTAGCTTGTCCACACTCCTTCCAGATTCGAGTTTACAGTGATACTGCAAATCATAGCATGAGATCTGCAAGCATTGGGACGACTGCAGAGGTATTTCTTCTAAATCGGTGTACTATACTACTATTAATTAACAAATTCAAACAGAATTATTTGCATTTGCATTTATACATGCCTGTGGCAACTGCCATGTTCCAACATATAACCTGTAAAATATGAAATCCATTTCTATCTTTTAGATTATGGGATAATGAATAACAGCCTGCCTGTAGCCAGGAGTGAGTCCTTAAGGGACATGCCAAAATATTCAGTGTTTGTTAGTATAGAATATAAGAAGTTAGTTAGTGATAGTTATAGTTAGTTGATGAGCTAGAGAGAATTAGCATTCCATAGAGATTCATATCACTATGGTTGTCATTGGAGGGGTTCTGGGGACTGACCAACAAGGAGGGGAAAAATGGGTATTTCGTGATATGGGTTTGATGGTAGACCTAGGCCCGAATATCTAATAGAAAGGAGGAAGTCTAGAGCACAACCCTTGTTTTCAAGTGCACAAAACAAAGCTCCACAGTTGAATGTAAGAAGCCTGTTGAGTAGAAAATGCTCTGGAGATGGGAACACAGAGTGGGCACTCAAGTAAGAGCTAGAAGACTAAATCAAAGTAGGGGAATTGGCGCTTTATTGCAGAAAATTAGGAGTGCATTAGACATGTTTTATGATCATGCACCCAACAACGGGATCCTGGGGAGGCCGAAGGGGACTGTTTTACAACTACTATTGAATGAACCAGTATACGTGATAAGAGTGCCCAACGTCATTCTTTAACTATTCCTATCACAATATAAACCAAGAATAATTCTGCAGATGCTGCCATTAATGACCATGGTATCTCATTAGCAATTTGTTGTGCAAATTACAGGAGCCAAGTCTATACAAATGATGGAACATGAAGATATTTTGAGATGAATTAAATTAGAGGGTATTATTCGCTCTACAGTACCTACAGCAATGTCAAGTACTGTTTCTGTTCTCAACCTTGAGGACAAGGTTGAAGTTAAGCCAAATCCTAATAACTTGAAATACCTAATTACAAGATTGGACTGTTCTAGACTTAATTAACTTATCATATTTGCAAAACCATAACAGTTTTGTAGTTCTATAGTCAAATACATAGAACGTTGAATCTTATGCAAATAAATATCTATTACATCTTGTAATAATTATTTTTCTACATGACATATTTCCCCTTAAAATTTATGCCTGTGAAGTTCTATCACTTGCCACATGCTTTTCTGCAAAACCTGTCTGATACAGCTGAACTTATCTCTAGATTCTCTACAGATCCGACAATATGGGCGCCTAGAGGATGGTTCCCTGAATGTGGTTACTCGTGGACAGCAGCGTTTTCGCTTAAGACGGTGTTGGATCGATGTGGAAGGAGTGGTTAGAATATTTTCATGTTTACTGCTTTTTTTATAAAAAATAATCTTCACAAACATTTTGTATGTATGTAAATATTGATTACTTTCCGTCTCATTTTTTATGTTCTTTCGTTGGTTTGGGTGGTTCTTCTTAGCCTTATGGAGAGATCCAAATTATTGAGGAAGACATACCATCGCGAACCCCAAGAGATGCTTTTGGAAAACTAACACCCCTAAGTAATCTGCCTCGTAACCGTGCCACCTCAAGCATGTTGCCTTCGAAGTATTCTGTTGGAGTACCTGGTTCCAACAATGAGGTGAGTGATTCAGAAGAGAACTTTGAGAGGGAACTTTCATCAGCAGAGAGGAGAATCCATCAATCACTCATTGGTTCCAGTTATGAGCATGACTTAATTGATGAATCAGCAAGCAGCAATGATGATAAATTCACATACGAGTCAGATCAGGAACTTAGACCCAGTCTAAATGACCCAGACACTTCAATATCATTGCTACCTGATCATGAAAATGATGCGGAAAATCTAGATTCTAGAATTGGAAACTGTTCCTCTTCTGGAAAGCAGTCCTCCACAAGAGGACTTAATTGGTGTTCCAAAAATATAGACCCCTACCCCTCGCATAGAATTTCAAGAGCATTCATGCCTGGTTGGGTATATTGTATGTTTGACTCCTATCGGCTTGCACAACGGGCTGCAGGTAGTTTTTCCTTGCTGCTTCTAACTCTTTATTAGCCATTTTTCGTTGTAAAAATTTACATGGACATAATTAACATATAACTATTTTTAGCTGTACTAATCTTGTTTTCATTTTCTGAGTGCTGATTAATCTGTATGATTTTAAAATTCAAAAATCAATCGAAATGGAAAATTATTAAGAGTTCACGCATGTGTTAGAATCTAGAGACTGTTTTGCCGAATTGACAATACTCACAAATCTATGCTTATGTCCATATCATGATATTTGTTTCTGGATAATATTTATACTTTGACCAAATATTAGGAATTGAAGCTCTTATTTATAGAGTATATCCATTTGCAGATTTAAGTAATGGGTCCTTTGAGCTTTCAGAGTATATATTGATTAGAATTCTTTGGTTATGTTATTTTTTATCAAGGCCAATGTTGTCAAATATCAGCCATGGCAGATTGTGGTTGTGGATTTTTTGACAACAGCCATGGCCAACTTGTAAAGGATGGCGGTATTGTAGCATTTTATGGTAGATTTTTGGCTTTCTACCACCCACAATTGATAACACTGCATAGCTCACCAGATGGCCTCAGCCCTCACATGCTGTGCACATTGCCATAGTTTTCTGATAAGAGCTTTTGAGTGTTGGAGAGAGATTATAAGAAATATCAATTGCTTTCCTCTAGAATATAACACACAAAGCTCACCATTTGCTCTTAAGCTTTTGAACTGCAATGTAACACAAAATTCCTGTCTGATTTTGTCTCTTTTTTATGAACTTGTCTAAAAATGCTAATCTCTCCAAAATCTAACAGTGGTGTTCGTGATCTGTAGATATGTGGAAGCAAATTGTTGGTGCACCAAGCATGGATGCTCTTGTTAAGAAGCCTGATGTTTTATCATTTTCTATTGCCAGTAAAATACCTGTTTCTGAATCTACAAAGCAGGAGCTTCTGGATATTGATAGGATTTCATATAGACTGCGAAGGGAAATTGAACTACTAGAAAGCATTGATCTAATTCGATGTAAAATCTGCCAGGTGATCATCGTCACCAATGCTTGTAATATTTTGTTTTTCTAATATAGGATATTATCATGATTTATAAGATATTTTCATATTTTAACAACATACTTTTGTAACATAATTATTCTTTTTCAACTTTCATCAAGTGCAGATATTGATTTTTTCCCCTTTGTAATACTTGTAAACTGTAGATTATAATCGCAAAGCGAAGTGATATGCTAGTGATGTCTAGTGAGGGTCCTGTTGGGGCATATGTAAATGCAACTGGTTATGTGCATGAGGTAACGACTTTGTACAAGGCTAATGGGTTAGCTCTAACTGGGTCAGCATTTAGAAAATACAGTTGGTTTCCGGGGTAAGTGTCTGTCCATTTTTATTTCTAGGTACATTGTATAGGAAGTATATCAATTTAATTCATTTTTGCTTATAATTCATTCAATAGGTGATCCAGTTTGATCCTTGGACCCTGATAGATTTAGTCTCTCAACTTGCAAGGATATTCCAAACTGTTATTTTATTTTGTTAAGAACCTAATCTTTTACTTTTGGCAGGTATGCATGGACAATTGCTAACTGTGCCACATGTGAAACCCATATGGGGTGGCTTTTTACATCTACGAACAGAAAACTGAAACCTAAGTCATTTTGGGGTATACGTAACTGTCAAGTTGCAGATGAAATGCGCTAAAACCTTCAATTGCGTTGCAGTAGTCACCTAGTTTAATCCTTATACATTCACACCCATATCTCCAACTTATAGTGGAAATCTGGAAATCCATATTCACAGTGCAGTATAAATGCTGATGATACAGGTATATATGTACTATTACTTGCCTTTTATACAGCTGCCAAAAAGTAAAAACGCTACACGAAGGCAATGAAAGATGCAATATTTTTATAACTCCTGCAATAAAAATGTCATGCTATGAATGTAAGATCCATATTCATAGTGCAGCATAAATGCTGATACAATATTTAGTAAGTGAGTCGATTTTAGTAAATTCATTTAATTGAGACTAGCTTTCAAATGCTGGATTTATGCATGGTTATTGGATGGACAATGATTCAATGGATTATTGTTATTCCCTGATTACGTATAAGAGTTGACATTGAATTCTCGGAAAGCATCAAAAGGAAAGTAAAGGCTAAATTACCAAGTAGCTTCCTATAGTTTTATCATGTTTTTAGCTATGTCCATTTAAATCTTTTTGTAAGTGTTTACTAAGGTTTAAAGTGTTTACTATTTAGACTGGAAAGCGAACTTCTAACTCTAAATTTTTATTATAAAAAAGTTTTAAAAGAGTCCTTGTTATATCTCTGAAATTATGTTGATGCAACTTAGCAATAAAACTTTATCAGAGCAAGTTATTAAGGGTAGTTACTAGGAAGAGATGCTTTTAGAAATACACTCAGTAATAAGCACAACAAAAACATTTTTATATAAAAGTAATCATAGTTATATTGAGTGTGTAGTAATTGGTGAGATATATTTAGTAAATTTCAAGAGATTCTGGATTGGAGTGATTTAGTGTTTAATAAGTCAGTCTTAACATTAAAAAATATAAATGAGTAATATGTATACTTAAGACTCATTCGAGTTTAACTTTAAACAATCACCATTGTGGGTACATTCAAGATGCAAATGTATAAATATGATTTTTTTTGTTTTTCGTTTCACCTGTTATTTTTTTAAGAGTAGTGTTAACAACAAACCTTTAACCACTATTTCTAAACACTTTTTTATTGGTCGAAATTCAAGAGTTGCACTAAAATTCAATATAGTGATTTTATTCATATGAACCGAACTATTGATGGACGATTCAATCTCATTAAGTTTGGATCAACCACATTGTTTAATGAAATAAATAAATTGAAGCTGAACTCAGTTATTGGCATGGGTATCAAATTTTACGGACTCAGCTCCCCTTCAAATAGCTCATGTATTTTTTTTGTCAAAACTTTTATAAGTCACCCACAAAATATAAATGCAATGAAACTCCTCAAAAATATAAGTTAACAAATCCCTTGATCCTAATAGTTGAAATAATAACTTAATTGATGTAAGTCAATAATAATAACTCTTAAAATTCAACTCTAAAAGATATTAATCAAATTATCGTTTCAACTGTAAATATGAAAGAAAGTCACTAATACTTCAAAAGAACATCATTAATCTACTTTAGAATTTGGGTCATCAATTATCATTGATAGATGGTCCACAATATAATTTAACTCTTTAACTCGTTAGTCTACAATACCCCACCCATTATACATTTGTAACACTAGTTAACATCAAAATATTAATCAACATAATTTTGTAAAATGATGATGTTCTTAAATTTATTTAATCCATATGAAACAAGTTAAAGTGACACTCCAAATAAGATGGAAAAGATATGCAATTAATTCACGGATAATACATGTAATATTTATCCATCCATGGTTGCATACCCGCCCATAGAACATGGGTTACTTAAACTTTGCCATTTGATTATATGTAGTATATTTTATTTTTGACAAAGAAAAATTAAAAACGAAAAGCAGAACTTCTAATAATTATTGCAATACTCTTATTAATTAAGTTTAATTACAGTTTTAATTTTCCCATTTTCACTCAATTAGCAAAATTGATTTTCATATTTTAAAATGTAAAAGTTTTGGTCCCTCTCAGGTTATTTTAATTTTTTAAAAATGAAGTAAATTAGTCTTAACAAATGTTAAATAATTAATACTCATAAAATTTCAATAAAAACCTCCTACAAATTATTTATTTATTTTAATTTAATTAACATATAAATAATTAATGCATTTAAATAATAATACATCACAAAATTATGTCACGTAATTTAAAAAATATTAAATCACTATTTTTTAGTTAAATTTGAAAGAGAAGTCAAATACGTGAAACTTTACAAATAAGATCAATTTAGTGAACGGTAAATTAAGAAATAAAAAATACAATTAAGCCTATTAATTATTGGTTATCGTGTTTTAAAAGCAGAACTCTGATGCAGGCTTAAGTGATTACAACTTATTTATTTCCATTGCTATTGTTATGCATTTATATGCTTTAAATGATTTACTTAATGTGTCTAAAAATTACATTAGGAACATAATTATCACACTTCAACTAAAACTAACAAAGCAATTAAAAATTTAGATTAGATGTTTTTTGTGTTGGTATCTGATTCCTCAATATGACAAAACACTTGTAAATTCATGAGTACTTAAGAAACTATTAAACGAAGAAACATCGGAAAAATTTAAGGTGAAGGTGAAGAAATTGACCGTAACTCATAAAAAGCAGTGTAGTTTTAGGGTAAGATGTAAAAGGCCTTCATAGTTCATCCCATGAAAGGGTAGACGTACTCCAAGAAGGACTTTTGCTCCTATGGAGTAAGGAGCAACTTCTCTATTCCAAAGTCTGATTCTGCTAAAATCTGTGATCACCACATGGTAACAAGGTTGTCTTGCTGCCAACTTTCCTTCTAAAATTAAAATTTTTCATGATTATTTTCAGCAGACCTGCATGTAATGTTATTTTTTTGCAGTACCTTCAAAATATCGAATTTTTCTGAGAAACGATTCTCCATTCTATCTGATATAAATAGCACAACCACTAACACAACTGAAACCTGAACCAACCACAACCAACATTGAAGGATTAACCAAGCTAACATTTCACCTCCAACCTAATTGAGGCAAATCTGTAAGATATCATCTCAATTAAAACTGGCTCATATGGATTTGATATTCAAAATATGGTTATCTCTTGACATTCTAAAATATCACAATTTGAAGTTAGCTTTGACTTCAAACGATTACAACTCCTTCCTATTTTCCCAGAAAAAGAATATAAAGTATCGGAAAAAGGAAAGAGTCACATACATTAGCTAGTTCCAAAAGCTCCTTTACCTTAAACAGCTTCCCCACTGAAATAGGGCTGCTCCAAAATCATAATCATGGCAAGAACCGACATGTACAATCTGCAAGTGACCACAGCCACTGAACTTAAGTTTCCAAAGAACTTTAATTTTTTATTGAGAAAGAAGTAAATAAAGGGCAAAGAAAAAACTGACCCCCAAAATGTCCGGAAGCTTTGTGCCATCAGGCCAAATGAACATCAAACATTTTATTGACATAAAGGCATATCTAGATCAAAATAAGCAAATAATGGCTACAGAATCAAATACCTGCTTCAGATGTTCAACAAACTTAGGTGATTACAAATCAATAATAATCAGGCACAACAGAAGTGTTAGTGCTTCCAAGACAGCCAGCTTGTCGTCAAAATGCTTGCGCCATGTTTGACGGTGTACGAGAACAATATTAAACAAAATTTATGCCTATCATGTAGAATGACTTAACAGGAGAAAATGCATATTTTGGAAAATGAAATGTGGTAAAAAAAAAATAGTGATGTAATTACCAAAGTCAAATAAGCAGCAAACAGATTGCCACATTTACAATTATTAGAAAGTGAAGGGTTTTACAAAAGCACAACAGAAAATAAGACTTGAACATAATACTGCAAAAAATCAGATGAACCTCGTTCACATTTAATAAGACAGACCATCAAGAAAAATCGGAAATTAAATTGCATGTAGCTACAACAATGTTTTTTCTCACTAGGTGGGACAGCTATATATAGATAAAACATCGACTGTGTTGTCTAAATTCAAAATCAAGTTTAATGGAAATAAATATACAAATAAAATGATCACAAAAATAAAAAAGCATAGTTGAGAGTTGCATACTGCGGCAAGACTATACCATTGTTTACCATCTTTAAAGGTCAAATTCAGTATCCAAGAGGCCAGAAGTAGTTTTAACTTTTAAGTCGAGGAAAGGAAATGAGAAAAAAAAGGTCCAAAGTACAAGGATGCAGAGCTCAAAATGTCCAGTGCCCACACTGGAAAATTATAGTAGCACATTTACAAAATACCATCAATAAACAAACCTAATCTGCGCAACTGCTTCCACATAGTAAATATTGTTCAAACCCCTACAAATTTTCCATCAAGACTCATCCAGATGGACAAAAATGATCTAAAATTGCTCATAAGCATAAGCACTTTAATACATTTGACATACAGTGCACAGATATTGCATCATATCATAATTGATTATGGCCATAATGAAAGGTTATGCATACATAGATAGGGCTTTGTTCAGTAAACTTGTCAGAGAGGATCTTCAGTTTCAAAACTAGCAGATGTAAGAGGAGGTGTGACATGAGAAGTCAAAATTATGTCAGCTGAATCTCTGAAAGCTTCACCGGCTCATGAAACTGTTCTTCCATAACAGATAGATGCAATGTAGAGGTTCTTTGACCATTTCTCCTGCGTGAGTAACATAACAAATATAAGCGTTCAGATCATAGAAGACAATGGATACAGCACAATCAACTGTAGTATTTACCTTGACATGAGTACTAGGAAAGTCAGATGTGCGGAGCGTTTCTTGAGTTTCATCAGCCGGTTTTCTTCTTGGAATACTAAGAACAAAAGCAGCCTGGTCATATGTAGCAGCAGTTGAAGTGATGCGGTAACCATTGTCCCACCTTCGATGAATACCTTCGCTAGGATACAGGAAATCAAGCTCCACAACCTGGAATGCATTTTAGAAGGAAAAACATCACATATGGTTTAAGCACAACTAAAAATTTAATTTAATTTACTTTAAAAAAAAAAATAGTTGAACCTGGTCTGTAAATCCAGCACCACGAGACATAACAATTGCCCATCTACTTCCAGCAGTGGCCATAGCAGTGACGTAAAATCCTTCTTTCCATTTTTTATTAATCCACTTGAATGGAAATGAGTCACTGACCTTATAGGATTGCTGCAAGTATTGAGTCCCTGAAACCAACAACAGTAGAAGTGAGAGACACAGTCACACAAGAACTAAACTCGACACTACAAGAAAAAATATTGTCAATTTTTGCAACCAAAATACAGCTCAAGGACTTACCTTTCGACATTACAACCAATGAGCTCCCATTAGTAGATCCTGCTATGGCACTAATGTAATAATTTTTTTCCCACTGTTCCATAATCCATTCCTATAAAAAACAATAGTTACGTTAGTTCTTCAACATGCATTAAGTTCCAATGCAGTAAAGAACACACTATAAGAGATCTAGAGTACAAACACGATATATTACTAACACCAAAGACATAATAGCGTATATTACTAAGTCTTAAAACAAAAACAAAAAGCAACCTTGTGCAGAAAGTAGGACGAGAGTTCGTAAACTTGTGCACTGAAACCAGTTCCAGCATCCATAATAAGTGCCCAAAGATTAGTACAACAAGCTACACTGCTGATAAATAACCCATCTTCATATCCCTTCTCAATGTGTTGAGGCAACCGCAAATCAGCAACATTGTAATGGTATCTGAACCAAAAATAAATAAATAAACTTAAATCTATGATCATTTAAACATTGACCATAAAGAATTATTTAACTTTAGAAGAAAACCTTTGTTTCATAGGCCGGCGTGCATTGTACACACTAATCCATTGTGTAGCTGGCATTCCAATTCTGACTTTCTTCTTTGGCTGCTCATCATCATCTTCTTCCATGGTCAATCGCCCTCTCTTCTGTCCAACCTGATATATAAGCTTAACAGCACAAACCCAAAAAAATTAGAAACAAGACTCAGCCCTCTCACCTGTAAACAGTGAATTGTAAATATTAAAGAATTTAGTACCTTCTGTGCACCATCGGTGTTTATGGGCCTAATGTCTGGATTTGGACCAACAATTCCATCGAAAAGTGATATACATTTTGCATAATTTGGTTCTTCTTCAAACTTTAAGTTCACAACATACTCAATAAACTTCCGAAAAGGTGCAGGACAAAGGCAACACATATTTTCTGGCGAGGTGGCCATCTTCTTCTTGCACACAAGGAATCCTTTATTTTCTCCCTGCAGCCAACAATTTTATTAGAACAAAACATGTTTATCTACTATCATCACTAAAGTGACTATATTAATTAAAAACAAAGATAACCTGGAATCCTTGCCAAGGTAGCCGTCCACGAAGAAGGAAGATTAGTGTGTAAGCAAGAGATTCCAAATCATCTCTTCTGCTACCTGTCCTACCAAGATGAGCATGGACACTAGCATAACGAACTGTTCCCCTGTGGAAAGATTATGGTATGCAACATCAAACAAAAGCCTGGATTTTAATAAGAAAGTTCACAGTAAATTAGATATACCAATAGTTTACCTAAATACATCTGGACGTTGATCATACTCAACATGAAGACCAGTTGAATTATCACGCCAACGGGTTGCTGCGTGGTAAAAGAGGGCAGATTGGATATCAGTGTTCAAATAAAGAGAAATTAGGCAAATTCTGAAGTGTAAGTACCAACTTTTATTGGCAAGGTGGGACTATTTACCTAATCCAAGATCAACCAGAAAAAGCTTTTTCTCATCATGAGTTCCCGGAGAGCCAAGCAAAAAGTTCTCAGGTTTTACATCACCATGCACGTATCTGAAAAAAAATGTAAGCAACACAATGACATTCTTCGCAACAATGAGGATCAGGAGATCAATATTATCAGACCAGTGGATTGCATCTTTTTTTTTTTTTGGTTTTAGAATTGAGTTGATTGGACCCACTTAATGAGGTAAAGTTCTGCCAATGCCTATTTTTCCATTAACAAGACACAAAACAGAGTTCTTGGTTTATCATTCTGCACTATATCCAATATTTTCAGTAAAAGAAAATGCAGAAATAAATCAAAAGCAGGATCAGGAAAAAGAGAATCACCCTCTAGAATGCATTTTCTCTAATATGGAAATAGCCTCGATTGCTATACACGCCACCATTTCAGCAGACATCCTAAAGCCACAAAAGAGAAAATACAGTTACAACAAGCAATATTCACTCCCAAGTTCCAACAATAAAAACCAAGACACGTTACATTGCTCTATGATTCCAGTACGAGATATGAACTTACGTGTGTGTTTTGTTATTCCAAACATCCCATAAACTAGGGCCAAGCATATCCATGACCTGCAATACAATTACAGGTTACAAAAAACATCGATATAAACACAAACCCCTATCCCTCTATCAAATTTATTTTTCCTTTCACAACACATACCATAATATAGAAATCACCATGCCGTCCCTTGTAATGAACTCGTGGAACACCATGACTACCACCTAATACACTACATACATACAAAAAAAAACTTGATTTTAGCAAACATACAATTGTAATAAATCAGCTGAAAGAAAAAGATAGGCCACACTCACTTGTAAACCTGCCACTCGTAAGGAGGTCCATAATTACATCCTTTACTACTTTTATGCTCAAACTTCAACGCTACCTGCAAATTATTCATTGCACAGACAGTGTGAAAAATGAAAAATCTCAATTCAAACCACAACAACTTACATATCCGCGTGTGCGCACACACTAAGATCTAGTCTTGGGATTCCTCATTAAATAAGAATGCACCAATGATCTCTTATCTACACTTTTGATTTAAAAATTATTTAAACAATGCAGATTATCATAGACCAATCAGTGTTGTCAAAATTGATGCCAGGGAAGATTATGTGCCAGCCACCATAGGCCTCAACACCGTTACCATAATCTGCCATCTGTTTTGTCGATTGCGGATCACAAAAAATAACGGTTTGTTCAAATTTCTGGCGCTTTAGCAGCTATTTGGCAACACTATCTACCAATGAAACACCGACATCAATGATCCATTTTTATCAAAATTTGAAAGTCATATCTACAGGACTATAATAGAAGTTACCATCTCACACACACACACACTAATGTTCTCATACCTCGGGAGCTCCGGCTCCAGCTCCCACACGCCGACCGACATAAACTTGTCCAAACCCTCCTTTCCCAAGCTTCCTATCTACTCTGTACAACGGTGAACCACCTACCTGCACCTGTTAAAAAAAAAACATTTTAATTTACAAAAATCTCACAAAAAATATTTAAAAATTACCATGCAAAAATCTGTTAATTGAAATAGAAAAAAAAAAAAAAAAAAGAAATTACTTTTTCGGGAATGGGAGGTGTAGTTCCTTCATCATCGGCTGCCGGAGCTTTATCAGCACTCCGACCACCGCTATCACAGTCATCATCCATAATATCTTGTTTCTTAATATCTCTCGAAACCCTAACCTGAGGCGCGTGACGTTCCTCCTCTTCTTCTTCTACAAGTACTACTTCGTTGTTATTGTTTAGAACAAGACGGTTATCGATGATTTCATGATCACGCGCTAAAGCGATCGTGTTGTGATTGCGATTTCTTGCTGGTCTACCTCTTCTACCTCGAGCGGTTTCAGGTTTAGTGATCGGGTTTTGGTTCGGGTTCGGGTTTTGTGTTGTTTTTCTTCTGGTTCGGAGTTGAGGAGGCATATTCTTGTTAAGAGCGGGTTTGCTCCATCATGAGTGTGGGAAGATTCATGGGGCTTCTAGAATGTTCAACGACGGAAACGAAGAAAATTATTTATACGATCTATGAGAGAGAGAGAGAGAGAGAGGGGGAGGGAGAGAGAGAGAGAGAGAGACGCAGAGAGAGATGAAGGATTGTTGTTGAGGAGGCCGTAGATCAAAACAGCATCCACCATTGAAAAATGGTAAAAGGAATTTTGTTTATTTATAATAATAATCTATCATATGTTTGGATTATTAAACCTCATTTTACACTATAAAAAAAATATCTCATTTTATAAAATTTATTACTAGATTAAATTGAGTTGAAAGTAATTTATATTTGAAAAACTACTCAAATATGATTTTTTATGTCTGATTTAAATTAATGATAGTATTTTTTTTATTAAAAAGACACATTTTTTATCTAAATTGTTTGATATTAGATTAATGATTGAGATTAAAAACTGCATGTGTTTATTATTCTAACTTATCTTAATCCTCGAATATATATGCTTGATAAAAAGTAATTTATTTGACTGACATAATTATTAAAATTACTTTTTAATGTTTTTTTAATACAAGAGGTATAATAAAATGGTTGAGTTAAATGATTAATAAATTTTATTATTCAAAGAAAATTTGAATTAAAATGATACAAACTCTTAATAAATTTTATTTAATTACAAATCATTTATGAGAATTTGAACTTTAATTAAAATAATTTTTTATTAAATTTTATTTAATTTTATGTTCAAGTTCTTATTAACGTAGTTCTTTTCTCTTGAGAAAAGGGGATTTTAAACCAAAATATATATAAGGTACATAGTGTAACTATGACATTGAAAATCTTAAATGACAAGGAGAAAGAAAATTTGCTTTAAAAAAAGAGAATAAAGTTTATGCGACCTTACTTTCGTGTCAATGTAGTTTGAAACCAAATTTGATTTGGTAATGGACTTAACCAATTTACAAACATCTAACTAGTTCTTATTATTTAGATATTTACATATACAAGATTATTATAAATTTTAATTAATATATATATAATCAATGTAATTCAGTTTTACGCTAACAAAGAATAAAAATTCTTCACTTCACTTCAGTTCTTACTTCGCAATATCAATTTTTATAGTGTTTTTTAATTAAATTATAATATAAAACTAATTTGCACTAAATACATATCTTATAAATCTTAATATTAATATGTCATAAAATATTTATATCTAAATATTGAAATTTCATTAGAACTTATGTCTAAAATAATTCATAGTAAACAAATTAAATTCTTTTAATTTTTATTCAATCATTTTTCTATTTTAATTTTATTTATATTCTTATCTTTTCTTACTATATTTATATTTATATTTACTTCTTACAACATATGAGAGTATACGTACATCTAAGTCGTTCTAATGAACTTGACGGTCTAATCTAACATGACATATATATTAGTGAAATATGTCTAAATTGTGTTAAACTCACTCTAATTCAATTAAATGTGAAAGTTTTGGTCTGAGATTGAAAAACACTTCAATTATGCTGTGTTTGATTTTAGAACTTGTCTTAGATTGGATACTACGAGAGGCGAGATTTTGAACAAAATGATCACGAATGTGCTTTTAAACTCAAGTTGTAAAAGACAATCGTGCCAATTGAAGTACTCTTCTATTTTCAAAGTTAGATACTTACTAGACATAAAGCTCAATTCATAAATATATTTTGGTTTTTTAAAGCCGTAAAAGTATAAATGTGTTTAATTATATCATGATTTTTAATAATAGTCAAAATTTTAGGATAAAAATAAAAGACGAAAGAAATATAAATTATTAAAACCGATGTATAAATCCAACATAAAGAAATAGAGTTATGTTATTTGTAGAAGCTTTCAACCTAATTAGATATTGTTATCCAATGTTTGATAAACCAAATCAGATATAGAACAAACAAGATTGCTTTAAACCCTGAACCTTATTAAACACTAACATGAAATCATTTAAATCCGACAATAGCGGATACGTTGAACTGATTTTGCTGCAACAATTTGTGTAGCAACCGTCTTTTTGTCAGCCAATTCTCTTTAGCTCAATCTGATTTAATTTACCTAATTTGGATTAAACTGATCATGAATTAACAGATCATTTTTAGTTAATTTTAATTCAACCAATTGGTCGATGCTTTTACTTAACGAAGTGGCCAAATATATGATCCGATAATATATACATATAGAGAGAGTGTTTGTTAATTAAAACTAACTCATTTTTTAATGGGTGTACTTGACAAATTTTTAGTTATAAATTCCTAACTTGCACCCACTCATTTTCTAATTGAGATAAATTACGAAGCTACAACTTAAGAAGTATGTCACAAATTTGTAGTTATAACCTTGTTATTTCACACCTGTTAAAAATAAGTGACTTTCTAAATTATCTAAGTCTTTATATTAATATTAAATTCAATGATGTAATATGATTATTATAGGTTAAAATCCTCTGCATTTTTCACTTTTTTTTCATTTCTTCCCTTAGAGTTTTTTAATGTATAAACGCACATGTTTTTAAAATTTGTGTCATTATATTGTATAATTAAATTTTTATATATTCAAAATATTAGTAATGGAATTTGCCATTTCTTCATAGAAATTTTATATATTCAAAATATTAGTAACCGAGTTTGCAATTTCTTTATAGAAATTGAGAATCCCCCCTCAATTATTAGATGATGACTAACTAGGTGGCGATCAAGTCAATATCGAATCTCCAAGACGAGTTTCTCTAATACAACCAAAATCTTTTTGAATAAATGATATGAAAAACACATTGACACATCGTTCTTAGATTTAATTTATATACACTTATTAGTGTAAATAATTTTACATTCACAGTCAATCACAATCATCATATCATTAAAAATATTTAACTTTAATTATAATTACTTCTAAATCATATATACGAGTGATTGCAATTTTTCGACGGAGTAAAACTTAGACTTTTTACACCGTGCAATGGAGATCTTGAACATAGGATGTTGAGATTGACTCATGGCACTGAGGGATGCTTAATTGCAATCATCAGATCATAACAAACATTTGACTTGAAGTTTATATACGAGTAATTGTAATTTATTCATAGTGTAAAACTTAAACTGGTCGATGGAGATCTTGACAATAGGATACTATATAAAATAGGATATTGAGATTATATAAAATAGGATATTGAGATTGACTGAGATTAACTTGTGTCACTGTACCAAATTTATATGGAACCAACATGTTTTGGCAGAACTTATGTAAATTATAACCAATCAAATATAGTGTTAAATAATGTGTTCCTAGCACTTTTCATTTTTCATTGCATAATTAAGGCAACAATTCCGTTTTTGATGGATGAAAATGTGCATTATTTTTACAGAATATAACTGACCGGATAATGCAAAGTTAAAATTGGGCTTTAAAAATTGCATGCGTGTAGATTTTCATAGGTGAACAATATGGATAGTACCAGTAGCTACGGTACTGACTTTTCTCCAAACATATGTACTTCTAGATCCAGCCCCATACCACCATAAAATAATATTTTCGACTGTTAGCACGCCCTCCCTCTTACACTTCATTCTGTCATTTTCAAAGGA
This sequence comes from Cicer cuneatum, assembly GCA_037974295.1. Classification (NCBI taxonomy): domain Eukaryota; kingdom Viridiplantae; phylum Streptophyta; class Magnoliopsida; order Fabales; family Fabaceae; genus Cicer; species Cicer cuneatum. Next base: position 71,618,282 of record JBBPBO010000001.1, on the reverse strand, counting down.
ATTTCTTCAAATGTATGTATATCCTAATAAATTAGATGTTACCCTATTACAGATTGTTAAAAGAAAATTATATGGCATTGTTTGTTTCTCTCCAAATCGATGCCAGATGCCACAACTTGTAATACTAGCAATAATTCCAGTCCAGAGACTGAATTTCAGGCAACAATGTGCACCATTATATCCTATAACCACAAATAAATCTCAATGATTACAATATTATTAGACGGGACAAAGAAGGTACCAAATCAGCACAGAATGGCAGAGCAATTACCTATTTACCATTGATATATTCAAGAAGGTGCCGATCAAGCTCAAAATGTCGAGAAAGAAGTCCCTGCAGTTCATAATCAATGCAGTATGGTTAAACTATAGATCAGAGGTGCAATTAATGGAGTAATGCTCAAGTGTGTCACCCTACCCCATGCACAGCAATATGACAGAAGTGTAAGAATAATTTTTTAAAAGTCAAAGGTCACTTTGACCAACTGGCTTTTATCTAACAAACCAATCCAGATCTTTTAAAGTGAATAACTCATTTTAGTGTAGAGTAATATTAAATTATTAGTCATTAAAGAACAAACCAATTATTGATATTACATGCATATACATAATAAATCACGTGTGCCGAGATATCAAACCTTGATTTTCTCATTTTATTTTCTACTTGCTTTGGAGGAGCTAAACCCGACAAATAATGGGTAATCCAGTCAATATACAAAATAACACCTTAAAACAAAGTCCTACTTACGAAACATACCTTTGTAATTGTAGGGTTGAAAAATGTTGTTTCGGAACCCAACTCTGGAAAGCGCGCAACTTCAGCTGCATTGTCAAATAAGATAAATGTTGGAAGCTGACCCATGCTTCCTGATAATATAAAAACTTTACATAAGCTGAATATTTCCACAACTATACAAAAGGAACTTAGTAGTAAAATAGAAATAAATTACTTTCACAAATGAAATAAGGAAAACATATTTATATATTACCACTAAGAGATATTCCAAATTTTTCAGCTGCATTGGGGAAGAGTCCAAGATCAACTATTCCAAACGATAAAATTTTGCTTGAATATCTGTCAGAGACACGAACACACAGACATTGTCAAATGCAGTTTATGACAGCAGTTTTTCAAGAAATTGCGGCACGTTAACTTTTTTACCATCACAGTAGACTAGGTGCACATAGTATGTACACAGTAGAACAATTTACCTACTCCAATATTTTTGTTAGGTTATGTGGTTTTGTTTTTCCCCCAAGCAAAACAATGGAAGAATAACAAAATTGAATTGTATTTGAAGGTGAAACCTATTTGAAATATAATTAGTTAGGGACTGTTAGTAAGTTTTTTACTAATTTGTTAGCCTATATAAAGACTTGATGTAATCACTTTTTTTCTCTACTATGACATCTATCTAGTTTTGTAACATATACAGCCATATCATCTTATTTGAAGAATATGATCTGTTAACATTCCGCGCCGAAGGAAAATAAATGAAAAATAAACAAGCCAAAAGAATAAGAAAAAAATGGAATGCAGAAGATTATGCAGTTCCAGAAGGACGTTGTGACTCTTGAAAGGAGGAACTGTAAAATAGGATAACAAAGTGATTACATCAAGCCTTTCTATAGGCTAACAAACTAGTAACAAACCAACTACTATCCTCTAACTACTTATACCTCTAAAAGAATCCTCTAAATTTATAAGCCAACTCAAATGTAGAACATATTAGATTTATGTATTTCCTATGTTCATTTATAATTAAAGCCATAAGGAAACATGGAAATGTGTTTGATTGGTTTTAATGAAAGTCTTTCTGAGGAAACGTTTCTTTAAATGGGGCGAAATCTGAATATGAGAATGCTTGTCTCTATCAACTCGGAAGTTGAAAATGTCATAGCAACTATGTATCACAATGGTAACCAAATTTGTTTTCTACAGTTCAAATTTAAAAAATTGAAAACACAAATATGTTTCTATAACCAATCAGATTTTTATGTTTGGACAACTTCGGTTATACCTATTTGATTAAAGGCATCAAAACTAACCACCCCTATTTGATTAAAGGCATAAAAGCTACCCATATCAGGCGAGGAAGTACAAGAACCCAAGTTTGCACAATAAACAGAAACTCTTGCACTAATTTTCTATATATTGAAGGGAGCATTAATAGTTCAAAAGAAATCCAAGAAGCAGCATACGTGATTGAGAGCTCAGGAAACTGTTGACTTGAGCGAATGCAAGCAGAAGAATAAGAAGCACTGAATTCAACCTGCAACCTCAAAGAAGAATAAATAAAACCAGTGGAGAAAGAAAGAAATCTAAAATATAAACAATAACATGGCCTAATAGCAACACTTCATAGACTTTTGATATTAAGTTTTAATCTTTCGAAATTGATAGCATTATAATTTTCAAGTAGTGCAGGTTTAAACACAGTCACATTAAGAAAACTTTGGAGTTATATTCATTAGATATGATTCACAATGGAGTACTATAACGTTGTTTGGTCTTTGTAGCTGATCCATCAAGTAAAAAAACATTAATTGTTCTTGCGTGTAAATAGAGTTATCGATCAACCTTATGTTTCCTTGAGGTTACAGTCATTGTGCGTTCACTGAACTAACATATGTGGCATATCCTTTAGTGAAAGATTCAGAAAGGAATTCCATTCAATTCAGTACTTACCAGCCAAAATCTTGTAGTGTTGCCCTCTGTTAGCAGGCTTTCCAACAGCAATGGTGTTAGCTTGCTACAAGTACCTTGAAGATTTAATTAAATAAAACCAGAATTTTATCAGATGATCAAATTATAATAAACAAAGGGATTCTTGTAGTTTCCATGATACCTTCAAGGCTTCAACTGTGAAGCATGAATAATAATATAACAAAAGCATAAAGGAAAAGAACCTAATACCTAGTCCTTCGGATGGAGGTTGTTGTGTCAACATATGTATCACTGCAATACAGAACATAACCATAAATATGCATATATATTATTTGAGTGGTTGAATCTCATGGTCTGTAATTAATTTTCAGCAGATCTCAACGAGAGACTAGATGTTTTACTACCAACCACAAATTTAATGTTGGACGCAATACTCATACTGGCAATTATAATCAAGGATTATTCTATCAACTATCCAATGCACATCTCGGGTTTATTGTCAAAATAGAATGCAAACAAAATCAATTTTACAATTTTGAAAATGGCATTTTTAACATTATAATAGAGAAAAATATATTAGATTATATGTTTACTATTACAAAAGAATTTATTTCTTGGTTGATGAATGATGATGCAAAATGCAAATTCTACACCAAATATATATTCAGTGCTTAAAAAGCTAAAAATAAGATGAAACTACCCACCTAAAAATACAAGAATATACCAAACGGCTATGCGGCGATCCATTGTAAAGGTAAGGGCAAAAAGACAAATCTGGACATATTAAAATAAGATATAAAAACTGAGAAGTGCCATGTAGACTTAGAAAGAGATAAAATTAAACCATAGCAAAAAAGGGATTTGACACATGAAACATCCATTACTTGATCATGACTGTGCAATTGCTAGTAACAAATGGAAGTAAGAAAATCACCAAAATGCATAAGTCATAGTCAATAGATACTTGTTTATACTAAAGACATCATAGTGGCATATCTCCAAAAGTTTCGCAAATGCATCAATGATGATCACCTTGGCAAGGAAAAGTGCATCAGCTATGAAGGCTTCCCATGTATCTTCTCTCACACCCTGCAACAAAGAAAAATGAGAAAATGGAATACACGCATGTATATGTCCAAGGTTGTATGTTGGTAGTATGTGAGAACAGTTGTGGAATCATAATCACAAGAAATTGACAATCAGGCCCAATCAGGATGGCGTATACATGCAAAATATTCACAATCTAGCCAAACCAGAGTGACAATTACTTGCACCACATAAGACAAAACTCTTTTTTAACTCAAGAATGTGGACAGAATATTTTGGCTAAAAAGTAAAAAGCAAACAAAAGTAACTTTGTGCAATTCCTATTTAATATGAAAAACACTTTCATCAAGAAAACTGTCAAAAGGGTAATGGAAATGTTCCCCAGCTTTTTCGCAGTAACATTAATTTCACAGTTCAAAAGTAGAATCAGCAAAAATACCTAAAGCCTTTTCCCACTATGTGGTGTCAGCGGTCAACTACACCGTGATATCCACTTATAAATAGTTTATATAGACAAATCTTTTAAATCCAAATATTTTTTTTATGGTTTGATCTATAGTTTTCCTTAGTCTTCCTCTATCTAATTATTGGACTATATATCATTAACATTTAACAAAGTTCGAAACTGATTGTCAATGGCTCAACATAACTATCGTCTTTCACTTGAGCTTGGTAACCAGCTATGTAATGAACTGTATAGCCTTCCCTTAAAAATAAGAATTGTGTAGCCTGCAATTCACATTTGTCTTTTACTTTCTATATAAGAATGCAGAGAAATGTTATTAAAGCAAAGCCAGAAGTATCTATGCAACAAGAAAGCACATATATAACACAACATAACATATAATATGATATACGACAAGGATAAGTGAACAAAAGTTAATAAAGCAATTTAAATTGACACATCAACATATAATCATAAAATTATTGGGCTTATAAAAAAACTTATAAAATTATTGTAAAATTAATATTAAAACACAATCCATACATAATGGTTACCATCTATATATCACTGACACTTCAAATTGAAGACCTATCTAGTGTCCAACACATGTGAGTATCTAGTACATGTGAACTACACTTTTTGGAACCGAATTGATTCTTTATGAACCGAACCTTACCAAACCATTATTAATTGATACTAGGACTATTAAAAATTCAAAAATCAAATGGAACTGAATATTTAGACGGTTTTAAAAACCAAACCGAACTGTTAAATCAAACTATGACAGATAGTTCACAAACTGAACTGAACTAATACAGTTCATTAACTATCCACTACATTTCAGTTTTATGGTTCGGTTTTTGATTCTTTATGGACAGCCCTAACTGTCACCATGGTGCTATGTAGCAGTGACGCCTCAGATTGAAGATCTTGCCAGAGTCCGATACTGACATGACACCAACACATGGATATATTCAATTTTCTCAAATTACTATCAGTGCAATGCGTCACTGCTTCATCGCCGTGTATGTGTTACTGCTTCGTAGTTTACCATTCCTACTTCGATCTTATATAAATTTCTTTAATTAACGCAATGTTTCGGTTCGCATTAATATTTAAAACCGCTAAAAAATTTATTCACCGACACTCAATTTTTAAATATATTTACAGTGTACATTAAATTCGAAATTATAAAACAAATTCGATATGATTTGAACAGAACGTACCTTGATGAAAGCCAAAATGGCGAAAACTAACACCGTTAATATTTCCTGAAAATGAAATTCACATACGTAATATAAGAGAGAGGATAATAAATAACCGATCAACGAGAGAGAGAGAGAGAGAGAGAGAGAGTTACGCGACGAAGGAGATTTAGGATTAGGTGAGGCGCTAAGATTTGTATAGCAGAGCATCGAATAACTAAATAGGAGAAAAATGTTAAGAAATGAAAGAGGTAGTGAGGTTCTGAAACCATTTGATTCATCCATTTCAATACTGGAACGTTGCTGCTACTACTATTACTTTCCTTTGACATCTCGTTCGTTCGATTGGTAACTTCTTCGTTCAGATCTGAATTCACTTCTTTCTTTATTTCAATACATACAGCCAAACTTTCTTGCTTCTATCTAGTTTTCTTTTCCAAACCATGGTTGCTCGCTAGAAAAAATTCTTCTTGTTGCAGCGAAATGATATTTGCTTTTGGGCTACGTTATGGGCCTCAACTGTACATTATGGGCTTTGATTTTGGTATCTTTTATTGTATTGCTTTATTCACCACCCACTTTTCTTAAACAAGCACCCTCTTTAATCGACAAAAAGTAAGAAATGACTTTTAATAAAATGAATACTTTTACTACATCTTTATTATTAACAATAAAAATATTAGTAACTATTTTATATAGATAGTGAAATATAATTATTTAAGAATAATAAACATTGAGTAAAAAAAAGAAGAATAATAAACCCCTTTTTTAAATATTAATTTTGTGGAAATTTAATATTAATCTTTACATGTACAAACCCAACTTCCGTTAACAATTTATCACAATAAAAGAGTAATCCATTAGTTACCGCTACCCTACATGGACTTGTCAAGTTTCAACTAATATTAGTTTGAGTTTTTTACTTCTCACCTTCCAATTCTCATCTTCCAATACATTGAAGAAGACTTTATTATCATTTTTTATTATGTATACAGTTAAAAAAAATTTACTCACTTTTTTATTCACATACTCAAAACTTTATAAAAATTAGAAAATTTTCAAACTTTCGAAATTTTAGTTGATTATAAAATTTTTGAAATACAAAGTGAGTTTAAATTTTTAAACTATTTGAAATTTTTGAAATAGAATTTGTTGTATTTGTTAAATATTTTTGAAACTTTTATCTTTAACAGAATTTTCAAAATGCACATTTTTGGAACTTTGAAACCTTCGAAGTAATGAATTTTCGAAAGTTTCGAAGAAAAAATCTTCAAAACGTAATATTACATTTGAAACTTTTGATGAAGATTGAAAGTTTCAAAAATTTGGAATATTACTCAAATTTTTGAAATGTATATATTTTTTTTTTCAAAATAATTACATTATTTTAAAAAGAATATTATATTAACAATATAAATATTAATTAAATTTAGTATATTTTTTAACTTATAAATTTTTTTAAATTGAATTAGGTATGAGTGGAGTTGATGGTGAAGTTCCTACCACATGGTGTTCATGTTGTCTCAACACTGGTGTGACCAAAAGCCCTCTAGGGAATCCAAACTACTCTTCGACTATCTGTTCCTCAACTTCCTTATAGCCCATCTTGTCAGGCTCCTGAACATCATCATCAAGTTGATGAGACTTGAAACCATACCTACGACGATGTCGACGAGGTGGGTGGTTAGCCTCAATCATTTGTTGATAAGATGCAGTAGGTGGAACTCTTTCGTCTCTATTGCCTACATTGCAGGCGATAGTGCGAATAATTTCTCCGTCCGTGCCTCTGGTCGTAGTCACTATAAAATGAACATATCAATAATCCGTATTAACAAAAATAATTGAAAAATATGAATCATTCGAAACTTTTAAAAATTTTGGAAGTCTTGAAAGTTTCATTTTATTTGAAATTTTGCTCGAAACTTTCAAAAATCTTGAATTCTCAATTTCAGAAGTTTCAAATTGCTCAAAACTTTCGAAAATGATTGAATCAGCTCTTTCGGAAGTTTCGTATTATTCAAAACTTTCGAAAATATTTTGAAAAACTGAAAATTGTGTTTCAAATTATCAAAGAATTCAAAAAGGTAACTTGTGCTTCGGAAGTTTTGAAATGATGAGAAAGTTTCGAATATGTGAGTAAAAAGTAAAATGAAAAAAAAAACCAACTTTTTATATACAGTAGAAAGAATAAAATAGTACTTTTAAGAGTATTAGGGGATGAGAGGTATAAGTGAGGAGTGAGAAGTAAAAAAATTTATGAGTTCAGTGTAACGAACTCCTGGTCTTGATGACCTTAGTCCATCATTGATCATTCTATAAATGATTATGGTCATTATTTGTATGATTGAGAACTTAATTGTCTATATACAGTGTTTGAATTGTGGTCACCTCCATAACTCTTTAGGACACATACTGTTTTAATTCCAAAAGGTGACATCAATTTTTCTGCACGATTTGAGACCCCCTTTAGTTGTGTAACGTGGCGTATCAAATATTAGCCAAGACTTTAGCTAACATATTGTAAATATGTATTTCTTTTGAGAATGTGTTCGTTGCTTGATAGGTTATTACTACATAAAACACAAGATTTCGAGAAGAGGATGCTTTAAAAATAAGTAATAAGTAAAGCTTATGACCGCATAACAATGACATACTCGGTCCTATAATCCCAAGTTAGGAGTTTAAAACAGGGTAATCATATTTGGTCCTATAATCCCAAGTCAGGGGTTTAAAACAGGGTAATCCGTTAACTCTGTATATCATTCTTGTGTGAGAGACTTTCTGCTCTTTAAACAGGTTGAACAAAGAAGCATTTAATCATGGTATCTAGATTTCCAAAAGAGCTCCTATTATTAGTCATTTACTTTTTTTGCTTATGTTAGTTTCTTAGATTTTCAAGCAACATTTAATGAAACTAGTTTCTTATGCTTCCGGGAAGTCCCAATTTGAGAAATATTTGACCTTGTGAGCACAAGCGTTCAAGGAGCTAGGGTCATTCAAGAGCTTTCAACCTTGTTTACCAACCGCAGATAGATTAAGGATAAGATTAAAAGAGTTCCATTTTGCCAAAACCAAGACTTTCAAGATATATTCCTATCGCAGCTAGTGTATTCCTCTACTACCATTCTTCGTTGACCTTAATAGAAAGAGTTAAGAGTACCCTCTCTAACTACTCTACCATAGAGGTAGGAAGAAGAAAGGCATTCATAAATTAGGATGGAATGACTTGGGCTACGGATTTAATTAAATACCAGAAAATTGTTGACCAAATACACTAATGTAGAGTGGAATGGCAATAAATTATATCTCGTAGATTATAAATTTTTACTAAAATTATTTCAAAATAAAACAACGCGGCAGTAGCTGTGATGTAGAATGTACAAAACCAATTTCATTAACCAGATTATTTTACAATTCTACTCAACCTCCATAGCAGAATTTTCTTTGTCTAAGAAGCTCTTTAGTTCCTTTATTCTTTGCCTGGTCAATGCGACACAGTCCTGAAACCACAGCAATCATAATTAACATCAATTTATATAATTTCATCCACCATTTATGTACATAACTATCACTCAGTTCAATAAATGACTCATAATACACAATACTAAACTTTCAGTTGTTGAATTATAGACAAATACACTAATTAAATTTCCACTGTGAACCTACTTTGTCATATTTTGAATCTTCAAATTTAAAACGTAAATAAAAATCTACAATAAGTAAAAGTTAGGAAAGATTGGACCATAAAATTTGTATGGTGAGTGGTGACTTTAAACTTGAACTACATTCACATAAAGAAGCAAGCCTGAGTGTGGTTTTGGTTTGGATATCAGGCGGGGTCCTGGGAAGCTTAAAAGGGTCTCTAAGATCTTTTGTATTCATTCAAATGTAAGAGACTACCAAATTGTTAAGTATTTGCATAATATATCACAAAATTGCTCACTAGCAAGCTAACCCAAAGTGAGAGACCATGAATGTTAATGATATGACCGTGATATAGTTTGCCTCTTTAATTCCATTGCAATGTGCAAACTTACCTGGATGGCAGAAGTATAAGCAAGAACTGGCCCACCAGGCTTGTAAAGAGATATTAGTTGACCAGATGTATCCAAAACAATTGTCACGTGGGTTTCCATTATGGATTCTTCTTCTGCAGTAGGATCTGCCAAGATGTAACTCTTGTGAAGTATGCATGTTAATGACAACGGAGTGCTTCTTAATGTAAGTTTTCTCTTCTCCTTATTCACTTGCTCCTTTGACTGCTTCTGTTCATCTTCATCAGACATCAGTATTATTTTTCCATCATCGTTCATGGCAACAGCAGGAATTTGCACTGGCAACATGGAAATGTACATAAATGAAAACTAATATGGTAATAACATATCATGACAGAAATGTTAAATGAACAATTCACAATAAGGAAATCAATGGTAATAAACAAACTCTCTGACATAAAATCTTACAAGTCAGAATGGAATTTACATTCCAATCTAACACTGTTTCATGCATACTACAAAGGTATAACTAATAAGAAGCTGGATTGTTAATTGGTATACATTACAGAATAAGAAATACGTAACCAGAATTAGTTAGTAGTTGAGCATTATTCTTACAATAATTGACGGCTAGTGCAGTTAGTTAACAACTATGTAACTGTCAAAGAGCCCTATGTAGCACTATAAATGTTCTTTACAATGAGGCTGAATCAATTAAGCCAATAGATCAGAATATCAAACATTCATTACATAAATTCTCTTTCCCAATAAGGCACTTTTCAATGGGTTTCATGACCTGCACATGGGGGCAGCCACCTGACCTTGATGCTACTGACAAAATTCTGGTTAGCAAGCTTAATAAAGCTTTTATGGCCTCCAAACAGGCCCCACGGGCCTAGTTTGAAAGGCTCATGTCTACTCTTCTAGGATATGGTTTCTGTCCAACTGTCAGCCGTCACTGTTTGTTTCTCAAAGGGAAGACAAAGAATTTATGTATTCATATATGTCAATATGATAGTCATTGGAAGCTCATCCTCTATAACTGATGATCTCATTGCCAAGTTAAATTCACTCTGCCTTGAAATGGTTTGGTAGTCAGGATTATGCCAAGCACGTACCTAATGGCTCAATCATTCTTTTGTGTTCTTCTGGTAAAAGCCAACATAGCTGAGGCTAAGGTGACTTCCACCACCACTATGGTTGACAGCAAGGTTGTCAAACTCTAGATCCTACCTAAGATCTTTGGGATATAGAAAAAACGTAGACCGTAGGATCGTAACAAAGATCTTAAGATCTCACAAAATAGACAAAATTATACCATAATATTAAGAAAAATAACCTTAACATAAAAAATTTCATTGGTTCAATAAAAAGTCACAAGCTGAAACACAAAATGTTATTACCATTGTCTCAAATAAAAAAACAAAACCTATCACCATCATCTAACAACATCTAAAACTTTAATTTAACAATTCATCCAAGGCGTTGTGATCAAAACCAACATCTTCCATACAATCTTCATCTCATTCTCCATCAAATTCATCATCAAGGTTGTGAATCTCCAAATCATTTTGAGGGGCAACATCTTCAACTCCATTCCCTTCTTCATTTTGATTGCCAAATTCTAAATCCAAATTTTCTATTGTGAAATCTAAAATGTCATTCTCAGTTGAACCTTCATTATTAACTACAATCCATTCATCATCAGATTCAAGATCATCAAGGTTATGTTCTACCACATTTCTAGTTTTCTTCTTCTTAACTAATTTTGAATTTGCCATCATAAACGCAACATCATTCATTGTCTTTTGTTTCAAACGGTTTCTCCTCTTTGTGTGGACCTAATAGATACAAACTCCATTAGTATATAGCAAGTTGTAGAGATGAGAAGAATTTATAGAAGAAATAGAAGGAGGGAATCTGAAATTGAATCATTTAATTTAAGTATTAGAAATTGAAACAGAGGCTTAAAACCAAGACTTGGAAAGCGAGCAGAGCAGAATACGAAGGTGCCTCTGAGGAATACAAAGGAGCAGAATACGAGCAGAGCAGAATTCGAAGGAGCATAATACGAGCAGAGCAGAATACGAGCAGAGAAGAGCACTGCCTCATGCGCATGTTGCTAGCTGCTGCTGCTTCAAAACCTCATGCGCGTGCCTTTTCTCTATGGGAAATGAGCAGAATACGAAGGCGAAGAGGAGCAATACCGTGCCAGAGCATGGGTTTTACAACCGGGTCAAAACAGCGTAAACAGGTCGGAGCTTCGCAAAACGGCGCTTCTTCTGCGCGACTAGGCGCGCCGCTCCCACGTGCTCACAGATCTGGGTCATACAACGCTTTTTCCTTCGCTCTAACACTATTCATGCTCATTAACGCGTAAGATCTTAGGATGTTATGCTTTAGAGCTAGCTCCTAACAACCTTGGTTGACAGTTGCAAGCTCATCAAGCATGGAGCTAATTATGTCTCTGAGCTCCACTTGTACAACAAACTTTGCAGCATAATATGAAAGAAGCAAAATTTTAGGATACTATGGAACTGATTATTTCTCTAGATTCTTACTTCTATTTGCTTACAGTTCCTATCACTTATTGACACTGTAATAAAGATTCAGCATACTATGAAGAAAGCAAAAATTTAGGAACAAAACCTCACCACAAATTTCTCAAAAATCAAATAGTTAAGTCATCCTAATTTTTATAGAATCAAATCAACACACATGGTGTTGTTACAAAAATTTGAGTGGGATTTATAATTCCTTATACCCCGTGACTAAAGATGGAGGTTAAAATTCTTCAGAGAATCAGGTGCAATTATCAACCATTAGATGTGCAATACAAAGAAATCATTACACCATTTAATAAATAAAAACTATTCAAATTCCATGCTAAGAGTATCCCATTCAAAAAATAATTAGCGCAATTCAGGAAAGCAACGCTAGGAGGCAGTCACTGACTCACCTCATATTACTATTGAGATCTCCCAACTGGAATGTATTTGTCCAGACTGCCTTAAACTTCATTATATGTTATGTAAATAAACAATCCAAAAGTGGGCAGGTTTTATTTAACAGTGCTTTATATGCAAAGAATAATTTATCATCTGAACGATTCACAATATGAGTGAGTATAATAACACTGAAGACACACTACTTACAATGAGATAAGGCAGCAACGGCAGAAAGTAAAGCAGCATCAAAAAGAGCCCCATCAGCATCCAAACAATAGACATCCTGCATTATGTCACTCAATAGATTGATAACTACACAATCAGAGGAAATAAAGATAAAGTACCTCACATCATACAATGCATTCTTTCTATGGTTGATAATTGAAATTTGATGAATGCAGTACGTATAAAACCTTACCAAGTAAGCCATCCATGCAGCTTTTCCACTAACCAAGGACAATTCTTTCAAATCAATCATTCCAGAACTGGAAAAGAAAAAAAAAGATAAAGGCCTAAGAAACAAACAAGATAGTTTAAATGCAACTGGAACCCAATTTAACCAACAAAGTGAACGGTCAAGAATACAGATCACCAAAAACAATAACATATACTGAAACAAATACAAGTCCTTGAAAGCAGTTGACAGGAAATCATCATAGGAAGAATTTTACAACAAGGAGGGAAGAAGTAGGGTGGTGGAACAAATTGTCTGATCCACAAACCAAGCTAATTAACAGACTCTCAGCTAAAAGTTCAAACATTCTAAGGTTAGTGGAGTCACTTTGGTAGAGTTCAAAGAGACAAATTATGCACATATAAGACGTAAACCTACCCCCCCCCCCCCTAT